>OZ024856.1:3227700-3400200 GCA_964017155.1 Oasisia sp. SBJ-2009 | reverse complement strand
CCTAGCCCCCTCATGGGTACGCCACTGATCCCCCTGTGGTAAGCCATGGGAAATCCATAGTAAATCATAATAAACCATAATAAACCATAGTATATTATATTTTATCATGCATATATATATATATATATATATATATATATATATATATATATATATATATATGAATAAATAAATATCTATATATATTATATAACTTTTCATAAAATTATATGAATATATATATATATATATATATATATATATATATATATATATATATATATATATATATATATATATATGTACATTGTTTGTATATATATATATATATATATATATATATATATATATATATATATATACAGACAATGTATATATATTCATATAATTTTTATGACTAATTATATAATATATATATATATATATATATATATATATATATATATATATATATATATATATATTTATACATATGTTTAAATATTTATTCTCGCTCGCCCGCCCGCACGCACACACGCCCGCCCGCACGCCCGCCCGCACGCGCACACACACACACACACACACACACTGTACTGTATATGACATGTGTCAATATAGATTTTTAGGCTCTATTATAAACTATTATAATTATATAATAAAAATAATATAATAAAAGCATTTATATATATATATACAGATGTTAAAACGAGAAACACTAAACAGAGAACATATGGTGCTTACATATACTAGTATAGTGGTTAGAGTGGCCAAATTTTACATGGGGAGAATTTTTTTTTAGAAATCAACAACGCACATCCTCTAAAAGATGACGTTGGGTGAGAAAACAACAAAATTCAGGGAAAGGCAATGAGAGGAAAAGACCTGACGTTCAATATATGATCTTGACCTTGAACTAGAAATTTAACATCATAAATTAATTCTACATACACAAATACCCCTAAGAAGAGGTATTACACACAATTTTAAGACGTGGTTCTAAAGTATTTTTTAAAGATCTGACCAGTGTCCATCTTGGATTTATGCAAATTACTAGAGTCGATCATAGTTGCCGTTTGGGCAGTCAAGCTGAATTTGTCCTAGGACCTGATGAGTCCAAATCAACCAAACGTTCTTAGGATGGAACATTTTATTTTATAGATTCACTATTGAACACATATGACTGTCTATTGGACAAGTTCTTAAATGTATATCACTATGTGATAAACTTTTGGTTTTTGATCCGTCAAATACATCACTACTTTTTGACAGACCCTCAATGCAACATTTGTCCATCACCAGCAAATACTGGCCGTGGCTCAATGTACAGAGTTCATACTGGCCCACCGCTTCCTCTAGGTCGATGTCTGGCCTAGATTTGGAAACAACCAGAGTAGTGTGTATACACGGTATGCACATCAAGCAGGGAAAAGGACGACTAACGATAATTAAATAGCTTAGAGTCGCCATCTAGTGACTGACACACACACCCTTGTGATTGAAACGCCCCTGGTGAACAAAGTCTCCTCCTCAGGTAAACGAGGCGCCCCCTGGTGAACGAACCCTATTAACGAGAGAAATATGTCCTCTGGTGAATGAATACCCTTCCACCGAGAGAATGAGATCCACCTGGCGAATGTGACTCTGTTTTAATCGGTGTTATAAACGAGAGTTAGTAAATCTATCCATACGACGGCACGAATACTCGTTTGAAACATCCGTTTATCTATATTATCGCGGGTTCGAGGGATGTGCCAAGGCGACGTTTGTTACACGATTACTACAACACGCGTCTTCCGTCATCGATCCACTACCAGAAAACGTTGTGTGGTATTATGGGTAGTAGCAACATAAGCCGGATGTGAAGTTTGTGAACTGTTTACCGTTCATAGATCATAGATTACCTAATGGTGAAAACTGATGTTAGACTCACAAACTTGTTCACCAAAAAGTCATCACTTGAATACACCCGTCGTCTCTCTGGTACAGATAGACGACGGTTGATAGGCGCAGGCACGGTAACCATGTTGGTCCAGGCGCGAAGTTACTCACCAAAACACGATCACCCGGGTCAATTCTGCGATCGTTGACGTGTTGATCATACTACATATTTTGCTTCTTCTGCTTCTCTTCCACACTAGCTGTTGTGTTCGGGAGAATCAAGTCAACTCTCGACTTTGGACGTCTGCGCTGCGCAGCAACATTGCAGCAGGTAAACGATTCGTGGTTGAGTGCGGGGTCAGCCAATAGTTTGCAAGCCATCGCGTCAAGCACAACTGCAATGGTGCAGGTTGAATACGTTTCATGGCTTCCTTGAATGACTGAACCGCTCTCTCCGCTAAGCCATTCGCCGATGGATGATAGGGTGCAGCGAATATATGCCGTATTCCATTGGCAGAGGTGAATTCACGGAACTCATCACTTGTAAACGTCGGGCCGTTGTTACTTACAATATAATCTGGCAGACCATGAGTGGTGAAACAAGACCTCGGTCTCTCAAATATGTTTCGGCTCTTTATTTTCTGCATCTGGAATACTTCCAACAATTTCGTGTGCGAGTCCACAACCACTAGGAACATGCGTCCCATGAAACGACCCGCAAAATCTACTTGCAATCGGCTCCATGGATTTGCTGTATACTCCCACGAATGGAGCGATGCCTTTGCTGGTGCATGTTAATTCAGCTGACACGAATGACAGTGTTTTACCATCGTCTCTAGATCTATATCCATGAATGGCCACCACACGTAATTTCTCGCCAAACTCTTCATTCGCGAAATGCCAGGGTGTGTCTCGTGTAGTTCTTTCATCAACATGGAGCGATGGGCGGTGGGTACAGTGACTCTTGTACCCCACAGGATACACCCATTTTCGCAAGACAGTTCATGTCTTCGCTTGTAGAATGACATCATTTCTGCAGCTATGTTCTTCTATGGTCACTGCTGTAACACATACTGCAGCACTCGTGACAGAACTGGATCAGTCTTCGTTGCTTCTTTGATCATATTGGCTGTCACAGGACCTTCCTCCAGGTGTTGTAGCAGGTTACCACTGGTTCTAACACTGGAACTTCCACCGTTTCTTTCAGTGGCAATCTTCTCAACGGATCTGCATTAGCAATGCCTGTTCCAGGCCGATAGACGAGTTCATAGTCGTAGCCTTTCACGATAAGAGCCTACCTCTGCAAACGAGAAGAGGAGTGTTGCGGAACACCGAAACTGCACTGGTGTTCCTCCTCGGAAAAACCAGTTACCAAAATGTCATCCAAGTACACAACTGTGTGAGGGATGCTTGCCAGAAGATTCTCGATCACGCGCTGGAATATTGCAGGGGCTGATGAGACTCCAAACGTTAGACAAAGCTCGATGAGTGTTTATCGTCAGGTATTGTTTCCTGTCATAATCAATGAGAATCTGTTGATAAGCATGCGCCATGTCAAGCTTGGATAACTT
This sequence comes from Oasisia sp. SBJ-2009, assembly GCA_964017155.1. NCBI lineage: Eukaryota > Metazoa > Annelida > Polychaeta > Sabellida > Siboglinidae > Oasisia > Oasisia sp. SBJ-2009. The sequence continues at coordinate 3,396,793 of OZ024856.1, read as the reverse complement.
CACTCCATCCGCAAGTGTTGCAAACAAGTCTTCAGGGGTCGGAGGTGGGTACTGTTCGATATGCGCGTATCTGTTCACCGTAACTTTGTAGCCAACACAAATGCGCACTGTGCCGTCAGACTTCAAGATAGGAACGATATGCGCGGCCCGTTGACAGTATGCCACTGGTTCGATTATGTTGGCACTGAGTAGTCGATCAAGCTCCTCGTCGACTTTCTTTTTCATAAAGTATGGAACAGTTCTCGCCTTGCAAAACACCGGCGTAGCATCTGGTTTCACATGGATGGATGCCTTCACATTTTTCATTGTACACATATCATCGCCAAGCAGTTCTGGGAACAAGGCAAAAGGGTCGGTCGGCCCTTCATGCTCTCCAGTCCAACCGAAGCTTTCCCGTCCCATCTCGTCCCAAGAGACTGGCTCCATCTCCCGGCACCACCAACAATGGACGTTTCTTCTCTTGACCATGGTGACGGACAACGACCATCACTTCCTCACATTTCTTCAGTGGTTCCTCAGTGTACGTAGGCAGTTGTAGCGTACTAGGTTTCAGAGGTGGTGGTAACTTCCCCCATAAACGTTTGAACGTTACTTGCCTGATCAAGGAGAAAGTAGCTCCCGTGTCTACCTCCATCTCGTTTCCTCTCCACCTACTCCAACCTCAATCTTGATGGGCGGTTCAGATGCATTCTTTCGCGTGGTAATTTTATAGATAGAATACAGCTCTGTACTGTCTGCTGGTTGGCTTGCATCATTTTGTTTTACTAGGTGTGTACGATTGTCACTTCCTCGTGATCGTGTTTTACTACGACACATCTGAGATATGTGACCCGTTTTCCCACAGGAGAAACCTTTTTGGTTCCTGTATCGACAGTTTTCTGTCTGTGTAGTCCGCCCCAACGGTAGCATTTAACCTTCTGACCTTTGATTCCAAATGTTGGTAGTGGTTTGCTACTCGATCTAGGTGGTGTCTATTTACCTTTCTCTTGATTCACAACTGGCACTTTATCCGTCGACCTTGTATAGTCACTTGCCTGACTATAGAGGGGTTTCGCTTCACTCTGTGCTATTTCATCTGCAATGGTTATTTGTAGAACTTGTGCAAAGTCTCGGCCTTGACTAAGCAGTTTTCGTTGCGTGCTTTCACTTCTTATTCCGAAAACCCAACTGATCTCGGACCGCTTGTCCGAGAAAGTTACTAAAATCGCAACTGGACGCCAGCCCTCTCAGATCCGCCTCGAACTGCGATACAGTCTCGCCGTCTCGTTGTTTACGGTTGTGAAAGCGGAATCGTTCCGAAATCACCAGTTTCTTCGGGTTTAGGTGGTTTCTCAGCATCTCAGTAAGTTCCTCAAACGTTTTAGTGGACGGTAGGTTTGGACTTACTAGACTCTTCAGCAGCTGGTACGTCCTCCCTCCGACCAACGTCAGAAAAGTTGCCACCCGTTTCCGCTCGGCTTCCTGTCGTGTTTCGTCGTTGTCTGCCGCTCCCGCTGGCAACGCTCCAATTTGGTTTGCGATGAAGTATTGTTCCAGCCGTTCTATATATTCATCGAGATCTCCGTCATATTCGCTCATGTGAGCTATTGCGAACATTATATTGGGCTTCCACAAATCCACGCTAGTCGCTAGAGGCGCTTATACGCTGAGACCTTAGTTGCGTCTCAACGCCCTCCAGCGACTAACGTGGATTTGTTTACATGTTTTGCTGAACGCTTGTTTAAAAATTAATCATCATCAATTAGCTATTGACCGTGCAGGCGCATAGCCAGCGACAGTTTGTATGTGGGCATCAGAGAGCTTTGTGGGCATACCGTATGTGTGATCAATAGACAGAACAGCGTGCCAATGTGTGGTCGATAGACAGAACAGCCAAAACAACGCCATCTTCGCACTGAATTCAATCGAACGTCCGGAGACCTTTCATCGACTGTAAATGTACATTAATGTAGATATTATGCTTTCATATTGACGGACATAATATACGATATCAATATTTAACTATGTGTGAAGACGTAGCAGTCTCGTGTGATGCATACGCTAAGCTACAGATGATTTTAAACTTTCTTTCTCGCATCAAGCCAGCAAACCTGTCGTCCGGCCACCAGTCGACGTTCCATCTGCTGTAAAGGTACATTAATGTACATATTATGCCTTCATATTAACGGACATATCAGACTACATCCATATTTAGCTATGTGTGAGGCTTCGGAGTCCTGCGAATCCAACAGGTGATTGTAGGATGATTTAAACAAGCGTTCTGCAAAATCTTCCGCACACGGAGCCGCATTTTACATACGTCAAGAATACGTAAAAAACGGCACACAGACCGTAGTTGCGTCAAAGCGCCTTCTGTCGGATTAGTTATTGTGGTACCTCATTGTTATAACTCAGGAAGATGACAAGTAACGCATAACAATCGTATTTTATTCTACAGGATTGCATTCAAGGCAGCACGACAACATGGCTTACTCCATGTGCACAGGGATCCGTCCTTGTGTACTAGAGTGGGGATCGTTTAGTTGACAGACAAGATACAACAGGTTGCATTTCAGCGCAGTGGTCGCATATCCCCAGCGGAATTCGATGAGGCCAAATAATGTTTTGACATGAACGACTGATAAAATATGCGACTGAGATAGCCCCCACCGCTGGCATCGACGCGGAGAGGTTAACCATTTCCACGTCCTTTTTGACTCGTTTCCACTCACATTCCCACATCTTCACTACCTCTACACATTCACACAAGTACACCGTATGTGTTCTCGTGTCTGCGAGAAGTTGTCTCATATATTTACAGTGGAACAACAGTGGAAGTAACAACCTTGAGATCGATAGGCAGTCTGCGTTTCATGATACCAACTATCAACGAGGACTTTGCCGTCTCATTTTTCCGGATCGTTGGCCTGGTGTCAAATAAAATTCCGGTTCGAAATGTGTTCTCTCCACGTCGACGTATGTACCACATCATTGGCATATCCTGTGTGAGAAGCCAGAAGTAAAGAGCGTTGGCGGTATATCCAACTATCGTCTTACACGGGTAACTCCTTTGGCTGTACTTGTGTTGACTTATCTTGGTAACCTCTTTTCTTTTAAAATTATGGAATGTTACGCTTGGAACCCCAACAATATAATCTGTAACGAGTTTATGAAATCTTCGGATTTTTTCACTGAAGACTGTGAATTACGTCTCCGGCGACAAGTCGTTGAAGATGTACAGCAAAGTCAAACGCTGGACGCTGATTCCATCTTTGAACATTTCTGTTTTTCGTTGTCTGTAAAAATCGAACTGTATAGCAATAGCCTCCAAGAGAGGTCTTATGTTTCCATTATTGTACCACTCTAGGAAATCACGAATCGTCTTCATGTTCTTGTCTCGCCATACTCTTTGACAGAGTGCACAGTTTTCGTCCGAAATGTTCTCGTTTTTTAACCATCTGTAGAACGCCTCTTTCGGTGGGAAGGCGTGTTCGTCTATTTTATGTAAGAAATTTATATATTCGTAGGGAAAGTGTCTTTTAGTTACTTTACAGCCGTACACTTAGCTTAGTGTAGGGGTTCCTCTCCGAATCTCTCTCTTCACCACCATCGTTAGAGAGCGCGCGAGCGAGCGAGCGAGCGAGAGAGAGAGAGAGAGAGCGAGAGAGCGAGCGAGAGAGCGAGCGAGAAAGCTGAAGAAGCCGTGTCCTTTTCACCGTACTTGGCTTCAAGCTGTGTAAGTTGTTCGCAAACGCCTCTAAGAATCTATCTATGTGTTGTCTCACTCATAGACTTCAAAACACTAATCATGGTTTCGACTAATTAGGTCGAGTCCCCATCTGTGATGATACAGTCTGGTTGTTCAAACCCAGGTTTGTTTGAAGCTACACTTATAAGTTAAGAATATGTGTATCATATGTACCATGACGTTTGGTTATGCCTTTGGTTCATCTTAAAAGCACTGTGTTGCTCGTCGACGCAAATGACCTTCAAGATCCCTAGTGTCTAGAGTACTCACGCGAATATTGTATCTAATTTGAACAGAAATGCTCACGATGGATGTGTGAATGCACGCCCAGTGATTCCGAATAACATCTAACACCTCTTCGGATCAGGCGTCGAGTGATGGATCTTCTAGTGGTGGTTCTTAGGATCTTCGACGATATCGTCCTCGAGCTGTGTAACACGTGTTCGTTCTGAATTGTTGAATATGTAGCGGAAAAATCTTGATCACTCTAAGCATGTTGACCTGAATATGAGTTAGTGTTAGACGACGATTCACGACACCGGAGCTAGTTGATGGAGTATCAGGGGATTGATCACTCGACGCTACGGTTCTGAATAGCCCCAAAACACAAATATATATACACATCTTCACCAAATATAAACCAAAAGCGACGCGGTAAGTGGGGTGGTTATATAAAAACAAGAAGCAGCGATTACCACATGGGGCTTCCTATCCGGTATTAGCATTCATTGTTCTGCGCACTAGAAAACATCAAAGTTGATAACATGTACCATACTTACACTACTACCGCAAAAAAGTAGTTATACCCACTAGCGAGCGCCTCGTCCATTATGCTATCTACCATATTCACCAGAGGGCATTTCGATAACAACGGTTGCATTTAGGCTCGCTAGGTAGAGCCACAAGTACATGTCTTACAATATCGGTGCGTTCACTAGAGGGTAGAATGGGTCTTTATTAAAATAACCGCTACATCCGCTAGAGAGGGCCTCCTATACGGGGGAATTTCGGTAACTACAACTGCATTTACGTTCGCCTGGGAGAGCCACAAGCACGAGTGTGACTTTTAATATTGGTACGTTCACTGGAGGGCGTTTTACTCACCATGCGGTATTGCTCACATGCGTACGGCGGAATAGGTTGTGTTTAAAACGTTTCTTATATATATATATATATATATATATATATATATATATATATATATTACCCACGGGCTCTTGGAATGAAATGGAAATAATATCCACACTACATACATTGTTGTATACTCCGGAGACATACTTTGTTCGCCAGAGGGCACCACTCTCTCTCGTTAATTTTTGTATCATTCATTGGGGTATCCTTTAGACAACTGGAGGGTTGGTTTGCTTTCCTCACCAAATTCTCACGGGCATGCATTTTGTTGCAGCAGATGTTACCTGACAACGACCACAGACAAAAAGTATTGTTTTCCTACAAACAACTATACAGGTGACACAAGGCTGTAGAGTGTATTTTCCTCAGGTAAGTGTACAGGAAACAAACAACTAAATAGACGATAAGCAACTGCACGGGTAGCAAACAACTGTTCATTGTACTCACCATAGACAACTTTATACGCGATAAACAACTATAGTGACAGAAAATTATACAGATGATAAAAACTAATACACAGATGGCAGTCAACTATACAAACCATCGACAAACAACTATTCAGATGACAGACAGCCAAACAAACAAAATACAACTGTGCCGAAGATGGACACTTATACAAATTACAAACAAATATACAGGATATCGGTCGGTCGGCAATGGAACGTGGTTCACGGCCAATGCGTCGTACCAATACCATGATAATGAATCGACATGTAATCAGTGCATTTACTTAGCGAGTGTGCTATGTGATAAGAAGATAAGACATGCATGCACTCTGTGCAATTATAAATGGAATGTTATGTAGGGGTGTCCGCAAGAACATTACCAGAGGGCGGCAAAATATAAATATTATAATACATACACATATAATTATCATATATATATATATATATATATATATATATATATATATATATATATATATATATGTATATATATATATATATATATATATATATATGACTGCCGTGTTTATACCCCCCCAAGCTAACACAGATTCTGCCGTGATTCAACTGTCTGACATCGTCACGCAGGCTGAACTTTCTCAACCAGACTCGTTTGTTATTGTGACGGGTGATTTTAATAAAGCCAATCCAAAGAAAGAGATGCCGAAGTTCATACAGCAGGTGACATGTGCAACTAGGGATGGTAGAACTCTTGACCATTGTTACACAACCATCAAGGGTGCTTACCGTTCCATCCGTCGCGCACCACTCGGCCGCTCGGACCACGCCATGGTTTACCTGGTGCCGACTTACAAACAGCAATTGAAACGTGTTAAGCCAACCGTGAAAACTGTGAAACAGTGGTCAGTGAATGCAATGGAGACACTTCGCGGCTGTTTTGAATGCACCGATTGGGGAGTATTCAAAGAGGCCGCAGCCGACATTGACGAGTACATCGAAACAGTCAGTGATTACATCACCTTCTGCGAGGGCCTCTGTATACCAACAAAAACAATAACAATCTACCCCAACGACAAACCGTGGTTCAATACTTCTATTAAACACAAGCTTCATGTGAAACATGATGCATACAAAGCCAATGATAAAGATAAATACAAGAAAGCGAGATATGAAGCGGAAAATGCCATCAAGACCGGCAAGGCGAAATACCGTGACAAACTTGAAGAGAATCTGTCCACCAACAACTCCAAGAACATTTGGCAGGGACTGAAGGCCATAACGAACTACAAGCCGTCTCCCAAGAACACTACGGCTACCGACACAAATCTTCCTGACAGATTGAATGACTTTTATAGCCGGTTTGATAAACTGAACACTACTTCTCCTTCCTGTATCACTCCCTCCTCATCTCTCCCTCCTTTCGCAGTGGATGAATATGTTGTTAGAACCATGTTTCAACGTTTAAATAGCAGAAAAGCTGCCGGTCCGGACAACATCTCTCCATGTCTACTTAAACTGTGTGCCGACCAGCTGTCGAGTGTATTCACAGACATATTCAATGTGTCTCTTTCCCAATGTAAAATCCCTCATTGCTTCAAAAAATCAACTATCATTCCTGTTCCCAAGAAATCTACAGCCTCTTGTTTAAACGATTACAGGCCTGTTGCCTTGACTTCTGTAGTCATGAAGACACTCGAGCGCTTGGTCCTGCAGTTTCTGAAATCAATTATCGATCCATTGCTTGACCCATTTCAATTTGCATATCGCAACAATAGATCCGTTGACGACGCTGTCGCCATGGGATTGTTTCACGTTCTTAAACATCTCGACAGCCCAAATACTTACGCTAGGATCCTTTTTGTTGATTTTAGCTCTGCTTTTAACACGATTATCCCATCAAAACTTTTCGATAAGATACAGAGTCTCGGTGTTCCTCAATCCATGTGTCTGTGGATCCTCGATTTTCTTTTAAATAGGCCGCAGGTTGTAAAAATAGGCGACAACTTATCATCATCAGTTACGTTATCTACTGGCACGCCTCAGGGCTGTGTTCTGTCACCAATGTTATACTCTCTTTTTACACATGATTGTTTATCTTGTCACGTAGGTACTAAAATACTGAAATTTGCCGATGACACTACAGTGATAGGGCTTATAACAAATTCTGATGAATCTGAATATCGGGACCAAGTAAACAAACTCATCAGTTGGTGCAGCGATAACAATCTGGAACTTAATGTAAATAAAACGAAAGAAATGATTGTGGATTTTAGGAGAAAGAAATCTTCTCCACCCTCGCCTCTAGTGATCGATGGCAGGACAGTTGAAATCGTCCAACATTTCAAATTTCTCGGTTCAACAATCTCCAGTAATCTTAAATGGGAACTAAATGTTGTAAATATTGTCAAAAAGGCCCAGCAGCGGCTGTACTTTTTAAGAAGGTTAAGATCGTTTGGTTTGACCACACAGGTCATGCTCAACTTTTACAGAGCTGTAATCGAGAGTGTTCTGACATTTTCTATCTCAGTATGGTTTGGATCGATTACACAGAAGGAAACGCTCAGATTAAACAGAGTTGTGAAAACTGCTTCCCGAATCATTGGCAGAGACCTTCCCAGTCTTGAAATACTGTATCAGCAGCGTCTGTTAGGAAGAGCGACTCTCATCTCTCAAGATACATCCCATCCTGCCCATGACCTATTTGAACCTCTCCCATCTAGTCGCCGATTCAGATCCATAAAAACCAGGACCAACCGCTTTAGTACTAGCTTTTTCCCCTTAGCCGTTCAAGCCCTGTCAAAACAGAAGTGATTTTCTCCCACCCGCAGCAAACACATAGTCCACTTTCCGATGAGTTTTAGTATGTATATTTTATCATAATTTATTATATTTTATATTTTTATTTTTTTATTTCATATTTTACATTTTAAGCTACTATATTTCTACTAGATCGTATCAATTATTTATCGATGTTATAATGAGCAATTTTTTATTCGGACCTTTTTATGTGATTGTTCTTATTTATTTTATTTAATGTAGTAGTATATTTTAACATCATTGTTTGGTGCATGTGAATGTATTGTCATGTGAATGTACTATTACGATGACCAATATCATTACACATTCCAATGTTTTATTGTAACTACAATGTGAACACATGGCAATAAAGCTATCTTATCTTATCTTATCTTATCTTATCTTATCTTATCTTATCTTATGTATATGTATATGTATATGTATATGTATATGTATATGTATATATATGTATATATATGTATATATATGTATATATATATATTCATTCATTCATTCATTCACTCACTCACTCACTCACTCACTCACTCACTCACTCACTCACTCACTCACTCACTCACTCACTCACTCACTCACTCACTCACTCACTCACTCACTCACTCACTCACTCACTCACTCACTCACTCACTCACTCACTCACTCACTCACTCACTCACTCACTCACTCACTCACTCACTCACTCACTCACTCACTCACTCACTCACTCACTCACTCACTCTTTCATTCATTCATTCATTCATTCATTCATTCATTCATTCATTCATTCATTCATTCATTTTTTCGTCCTTCCACTAGTCACTAGTCTATATTAAATTAACAGTTTCTCGACCTTAAATTTGTCAAATTAGCTGTAGCTTTAAGTTGAATGTTGTTTTATCTAACGACTGACATGTTCACCTCATAACTGTTTGACCGGCTTCTGTTTCATACAGGTGTAACCACTGATAGAAGATGGCTATACCGTCGTCGCCCCCAAGCTTGATGCAGTGTGTTCTGTATGGGCCTCTCCCTCGCTTTGTGGCACTTCATGAGCGATTTAAATGCGTTGTTTGTTGCGGCGTCCTGAAGGACCCGTGGCAGACAGAATGTGGGCACAGAATGTGTTTCCTCTGCATGAATGGGCTACTTGTGGGTGACACAGAAGTGATGTGTCCTGCCAATGAAGATGACTGTGAAATAATTGCACGAGACAAGGTAATAGTTTCTACGTAGATCAAATTGTTAAACTAATTTGTATTTGATAACAGAAATGTTAACATTTGAAAAACAATCCCAATTACACAATAACGGCTCACCTGATTACACACCAGAATTATTTAAGCATGTGATTTATTAGTTTGTGATATACCCATCTGATGGGACCACCATTTTGTTGGACCACCCCCAAACGTTGTGAACATATCGCATCTGCTGAATGTTTTCAGTTGTGCGCCCTGTATATGAGTAAAAAGTAAAAAGGCAAGTTCTTATATAGCGCAGTATCCAGTCCTCGGGATCGATCAAAGCGCTTTACCCTTTACTTCCCTGACAGACCTGTTCACTCAGACACCGTCTCGACTTCTCTGGGAAGCATCCAGCCATATGCTACAATTAATGCGCAAAGGCTGCTCGAACACATATCCAACACTGTTTATAGCCAAGTACTCATTTATACAGTATAAAAAAACTTGTCAAAGGTTTTAACACCGCAGCACAGGATTCGAACCCGGGTTTTCGTATTCGAGAGTCTAAAGCTCTACCTCTGAGCCACTGCGCTCACCAGAGCTGCTCACTACTCACTGCGTCTACATGGGTAAACAAGCATATATAGCAAACATGCACGTAAATAATTTGACAAACAACATAGCTAAAAAATACTTATCTAAACGCCAACATATCCAGAATTGTTTAACATGTGTAGTACTTAAGCACCATAAATTTCCACCAGTTCCATGCTCCAATGACGATTCTTGCCAGTCTTCTTTTATTATTACAACAAATGATTTGTTTGTTATGCCTCTGAGTTTAGTGTTACAATTATTATTATATTATATTTAGATACTTATTGTCAGTTGGTAGATCAGAGGTCAATGTTTCAAGAAAGCAATATATATATATATATATATATATATATATATATATATATATATATTCATTAATATGCTAACGTTTTTGTGTAGTAATAACATGCCAAGGTCTGTCTGACTCGTTGTGTTAATTTGCTTTCTTGAAACATTGACCTCTGATCTACCAACTGACAATAAGTATCTAAATATAATATATATATATATATATATATATATATATATATATACGCATATTAATAAATATTTGTCTGACACATTGTAGATGTTCTACGACCGAGGCATGTGTCGCGAGATTCTCTCGCAGCAAGTTTACTGCACCTACAATGACGCAGGGTGCACTGTCGTCATGAAATGGTCCGAATTGCCTGTAAGTGACTCGTGAACAGTCCAGACAGCAAACTTGTTTTGAGGCACAACTGGTGTTTTTCAGTCCCCTGAATTTCTGAACGAATATCAATGTTATTGGTGTTCAATAACTGTAAAAAAATTCAAACTTGGCTGCTCTTGTTATAATAAATAATTTGCGCAGCCAAGTTTGTTCTGTTATTCCTGTCATTGCAATGTATACGATACTTATAATATTAATATGTGCACTTTGTGTGATGTCTGCATTGTACTGGTAATTGATATTTTGTAAAAAGACTTTGTATTTTGTCTTTCCTGAGCACTGGAACTGCATTACATCGAGCCCTTGTGGAAATCTTGTACATGTAAAAATCATATATAAAGTATGACCAGTACGTCTGCGGTGTTTGTCAGTTTTGTAGAGATTAAGCAATGTAGTCATCAAGAACTGTCATCTGCTATGAAATATTGACAGAAGTCGACAGAATTAGATGGTATTGGCTCAAAATTATCTGCAGATTGCATTTAATGTAACATTTTTTCTACACCTTTCGACCTTTTATATTTATATTTTTTTAATTTTTAATTAGCTCAACTAACATGTCATTTTTATTATTTACTAATGAATAGTTTACAAGTTAACATATACCTTTTCTTATTAATTACAACTTACACAAATATCGTATTGCTATTGTTTAATTTGTCAAGTTCAGTTTCCATACAACATTGATTTAGATATACGTGCTCATATGTTTTACTTGTACTTTTATTATATTTATTTCTTATAATGTTTTAATGTGGTCAACACTACTGAACAGAGTTTGTACTTTGGTGGATTGTTTTTTTTATAAATAAAGTGTATTATTATTATTATAGATACAATACATATAGCCATAATGTAGTGCAGGTATTGCATCTTGGTTATTTTTCTGATATTGTCTGGTATTGGTTTCTGCAGCATGTTGAACCAAACTATGCGTATGTGCAGTATTCTTATAGTTTGACTTTGGAATTTGGTTACTTAACCAGGTTGACATGATGCTATGTGGACAAATGTGTTTTAACCTGAGATAAATTCACTATGACTACTGAGTAGGTAAACAAAATATTGTAAAAACATATTTGTACCGGTACAAAAAAGGTTTGTTGTTAAACACATTTTTTGTGTACAAACGATGTTACTATAATTCTTCGTCGAATTGCTTGGTTGTTTTTACAGGGCCACTTGGAATCATGCGAATTCATAACAGTGGAGTGTCCATTTAAGAAATTTGGCTGCACCGAAAAAATACCCAAAAAATCCCGGGATGAACATGTGAAGGGCTGCCAATATGTGCCTGTCCCTTGTGTTAATTGTCGCACAGAAGTAGGAAGAATCCTGCAAAAGGTTTGAAGAATATTTGTACCTACGCGTTCGCACAGTTATGTGGCACAAATAGCAGGCTGAATGCGCTGTTATGAATAAGACATTGCACTCTCTGCTTTTGTATCCAGTCGTCGGGTACATCACTTTGCAGGTATATATTGCAAATGAGCCAGTTTGGCCACTTCATCTGGACGTTGGTAATAAAATACAAATCAAAGGAACCAAGCAAATATGCATTGGAAAAACTATCTCCTGCAATTGAGGATTTGTGAGCTGCTGAAATTATACATTCTGAGTGGTTGAAACCATGAGTCTTATTTATAACATGACCGGTCATTATGTTTATTTAATTCTACTGCACAGAGCAGCTAAAACCAATCAACCCTTCCTATGCGCAGAGTGGCCAGAACCAGCTAGTAAACTCACAGTTTCTGGGCCTTTCATTTTCCGTAATCAGACCCTTTTGCTGACCTAATATAGTCATAGAAACATAAGCTGTCGCCATATTATGAAAAGCACTTTTCGTTCGTGAAGCAGGTGGATTTATTTGGAAGGATGATGAAGTGTGTTCGTCTAGATGACCTCTCACATCTCGTAGCATTTGGGGATTTTACCGAGACTATTTCTCGACTATTTCAAGTCGGATATTGATGTCTGCAGTGTGAATAATGTTGACAACACTCACAGAGACCGTATTATCATCTAATTTTGCTTTCTATGCGACGTTTTGACATGCGAAGAAGATGCCTGTCGGCAGCATCTTCATTTCGCCGATATACAGCCATCTTATTGATTGGGTCACCATCTGTACCTCGTTTAATTTATTTATTTTAGGGTATATTGTTAGCATGGTGACATTGCTTTTGATAAGGGAGCACCTATTTGTGAAAAGAGTGTATCTTTTGATCTTTCAGGAGTTGATTTTACATTGGAACAGAGCATTCCATTCGGTAATATGATCGGTAAACGGTAGCCATTTAGTAAATTATAGCATGATTTTTGCCTTCACATAGGTGGCATTGTTTTTAAAAACAATTATTATTTGAAAAATGTTTTACTAGGACAAACCTAACATACAGGCAGGTACTAGAATAATTTTTGTATACCATGATGAAATTGCCATTTTATTTTGTCATCACAATTATTGAAGTTTGCATCAAGATCTGAATCATAATTGATTGCAAGAAATTCGAGTAGCATATTTTATTCACATAATCATTTCTGGTACAGTGCAAATCATTTCATATATTTTGCATGTATCAGTTGTCAACATATCTAAATTTCAATGCAATCAACATACAATGTAATTCACTTTTGCCTGCCATATTAAAATTGTCTGCCCAGCATGGTGTAAATTAGGAAGGCTGTCAACCTAGTAAAGAGTTAATATGTTATTGCTACAAATGGTTCAGCTTTAATAAAGCACTCATTGAAAGGTTGATCGTTTAAACAAGGTATGCTTTTATTTACAATGGCTTTATGACTAGATAAGTTTATAGTGAGTTCAAAACTGCAGATATGAGTTATATGTTCTTTTATCCTTTTTTCAACAATTTGTATTGTATGCACTGTATGAATAATGTAGTAGTAGTAATTGTTGGTGTTGTTGAAATAAATTTCAATTCAATATACCCTCAGCCGTAATAGAAATAGTAAATTTGTAATCTATGCATCAGAAAAAATTACAATATACCAGTGATAGTAATATATATATATATATATGGGTAATAGTGATAGATTAGTAGTAATACGGTAGTATTAGAAGAAGTAAGAAGTATTATAGTATCTATTATCGTATAACAGAACCCATGCCTCTCGGTATATTAGACAATGTGTTTGACATGTAATTTTGTTTGTGCTGCGTGAAGTTATTTGTGCTAACAATGGTTTGGTTGATAGGTCCACATTGACAAGGATTGCCCAAAAGTGAAGATTGAGTGCCCTTATGGATGCAGGGAGACAACTTTCAGAAACCAGGTATGTTGTTGATGTCATTTGTACTCCGCTAAGGGCGCCCCCACCACCAAAAACGCCACAAAAGCAGCCGAGGCCATGGTCTATGCATAATTGATAAAAACTAATTGCGATTGATAACCTACATCAGTGTGTATTATGCTAACATATTTCGCACTGTCAAATGTTGAAATAAGTAACACTCACGAATAGTGTACAGTTTTGAAATAAATTAAGAATCAACACGCCTAATCTGACGATGCGAATTGAGCGATAGAAATATTAGAACCTGTAATAACTATGCTCACTGTTGGCTTGATTTCTTCTTTCAATCAATCCCAAAATACAAATTGAGATAGCACATTTATCGTGCCGAATTATAATGCAATTCGCCACGGGGCGGTTCATATGCAGTTGACGAATTACTATTTTGGCACACAAAACAAAAAGTTACAGGTACGTATGGTGTTATATTAAAAAGATTATACTATAATAAGTAATTTATTAAGTCTTAGATACATATATAATTACTAACAGTAACATATTAAGATAAGCACGTAAATAATTGTGGTATATAATTATTAAATCATTAAAAATAATAATACATAATAATAATAATACATTAAATAAATATAAAATACATGCTCGTAAAAGGCGCTTCCGTCTAGACGACGCGAAGTCGAAGCCGAAGACACCATTGGTATGTTCACGAGATCATTCAAATGGAGTCTATATGGTCCATTCATTCATCTAGTTCATGAACTACAGCAGGCTGGGAAGTTCTTCTACGACAGCTTCTACCTGAACTGTTGGTAGTAATTCTGCGACGGCATGTTTCAATCCTCGATGACAGATGCGGAATACTACTACCTTCCCACTAATAACTTCCCTCAAATAACGCTAAATGCCATTTTGAAAGTTGGGAAAACACATCTGTAATGACGTCACTCCTTGGAATTTCTTGCTCGATTCGTGTGCGGAAACGTTTTGAATCGCTACATGGACTGATTCAGTTTGCCGCATCCGTATCCGCGACAAATCGCATCCGCCTCTGCACATATGAAATCACTCCTATGTGTTCACACTGTAGCCATTTGTTTCCGCACACCGTATGACGCCTATGGAATCCTAGCTTTAGCCAGTCATTTCAGTCTAGAATCATATTGTTGTTTGCCATCCGATTCGTAAGCAATTTAATTGCAATTTACAAGCCGGCAAAGGCGCCCGTTCGTGGAAGCCACAACTGGCAGGAGACAAATACGATTGATGTCGGCGCAAAGCAAACAGTGCTTTGTACCAAACTTTACTGTGCCTAAAAGTTAATTAAAAACTACCAAAGGAATTGGTCATGTTTTAAACAAACACTTGAGAAATCATCACACAAACCAAGCGTTAGCTACACAATAGATTGGTATGAAATACAATCGGATTGGTGCGCGATGCCGACGGCAGAGCAGAAGCCAGAGCACACAACAAACAATGAACTCGGCAATGCAGTTGTACTTCTGTGCTAATGTTTTTGTTTGGCAACAAATTCTTTCAAGATACACCTGTACAAGACAGACGCGAGAATTTCACAAAACAAATCACAGTTATAACAGCGTTATTGTTAGTTGCAGCGCCCATTTCCCCCATATGGGCAGAAATTTGGGTCCACGACTAACCGCGTTATGTCCAATTAGCGTTATAGCGAGTCGCGTTATGAGGAGGTGTGACTGTAGATAATCTTTATCTCATCACATTGCCTTAATAATATAACCTGACGGCATCAACGTTGCTCTATCCAGGCCGGCAGTGGCCATATAGTGAACTAAATAAAGCCCACAAAACCATATGAGAGATCATACTGTTTTGATATCACCTGCATTCTGGTCACTGGGCTGGCTGAGTGGAGTGGAAGTACACAACTCCATCTTGACAACAAACACAAATGACCAGTCCTGTCGCAGCATTCATACAAGTTGGCTGTGTGTTTCTGGTCATTTCATGAATAACCAAAGAAAATGCTAAGTAGGTGATTATGGTGAAGCAGGGACTATGATTCACAAAAGCGCATTTCATTTATAATTAGTTTAATTACCAACTCACTACAAATTATAGTCCAAGGGACTTCAGAACCACTTGGCCAGTGTTTATCTTAGTTAACTCCCTATCATTTGTTTGTGATAATTTCAGATGGAGATGCACAAGCAAAATTGCGTTATGCGTCCTCAGCAGTGCCAATACCACTTCATTGGATGTACATTTGAGGTAAGACATATACGCACACATGCACACGCGCTTACATACACTTACAGACTTACACATTGCGTAGAAGCACACGGTACACAAACACACACGGTACACACACGCACACACGCACACACGCACACACGCACACACGCACACACGCACACACGCACACACGCACACGGCACACACGGCACACACACACACACACGGCACACACGCACACACACACACACACACACACACACACACACACACACACACACACGGCACACACACGGCACACACACGGCACACACACGGCACACACACGGCACACACACACACACACACACGCGGCACACACACGCACACACGCACACACACGCAGACACGGCACATACACGCACACACACGCACACACACCCACACGCACACACACACGCGCGCGCACACACACACACACACACACACACACACACAGTTTGTATTATGATACAAGGTAGATGCGGGTTCTGCCTTTATTTTCAGGGGAGTGACTCTGAAGTGAGCACACATGAACTGACAGGTCACCAAGAACATTTCGACTTTCTCGTAAAGCGTGTTGAAGAAGATGACTTGAAACAAACACGGCTCCAAACTCAGCTTGAGGTAGGAATGTGTAACTTAAGAAGAAATAGCGAAGTGCCCCAAGATGAATTCGTGAACATTGTGTAGGCTGTTTGAAAAGATGAATACATTGCTATTGCTATGTCGATGATTAACAGTATCATGCAATACATTGGGTTGTTGCAGTAATATGCAGTGGATTTAGCTGAGATAGGTCCGTGTGTAGACCTCGAGCTTTGTCTAACCAGTTGTGTTGCAACAACATGCAGTGATGGATGTAGCTGAGGTAGGTCCGTATTTAGACCTCCAGCTTTGTCTAACCAGATCAAGTTGTGTTGCAGTAACATGCAGTGATGGATTTAGCTGAGGTAAGTCCGTATTTAGACCTCCAGCTTTGTCTAACCAGGTCAAGATGTGTTGCAGTAACATCCAATGATCGATGATTTAGCTGAGGTAGGTCCGTATTTAGACCTACAGCTTTGTCTAACCAGGTCAAGATGTGTTGCAGTAACATCCAATGATCGATGATTTAGCTGAGGTAGGTCCGTATTTAGACCTCCAGCTGTTGTCTGTCTGTGACACATGTGTGACATGAAAGAAGGACAACAGCAATGTCACCATGCCAGGTTTGTGAGAAAATTATCTGGTACCAGTACATTAAGTACCAGGACACTGTTTACAAACATCAAATCGTATAAATATAATGAAAGTCCCAATAACTTTTTAGTAAGAATCACAACAGACGGTTCTATTTAACAAGTTTAATACCAAATAGCTAGAAATTTGTGACAGTGTTACGGTGAGTCATGTGTGGCTTCTAGACGAGCCACGCCCTCACTTTTGGTTGTGTTGAGACACGTGGTGTGCATAGGTGTCATGTAACATTCTCCTGCAAATGCCATATATGATGGCAGGCCCACCTTGTCTGCTACCCAGGCCTGTAGCGTATGGTCTTTCCGTGTGGCTCCTGTTCAATAGACGGTAAACCAATAGTGGCAGTGTTTCCTGCTAACTGCCACTTGGGGTAATTTCCACAGATTTGATAAAGGAGCTATGCTGTACGACATTGGTCAGAGTCTTTATTTAGGAAAATCTGTGTAACGAATGACACGTGGAAATACCCTGTTTTCCTGCTCAAGTACAGGTCATTTATATAACCTTCTTGCTCCACCAATCAATGGCTCGTATTTAGGTGATAATGAGAGACCCGAATGTCATTGCTATGACAGGACCATCTGGTGCAAACAGGCCACCATTTCAAGCCCTTCTGTGGGTCATAACGTACATTTATTTACATAAATTTGTCTTACATAAGCTTTGTTGTGATGCCCGATTTTTAAGGCATGGTCTAACAATTAGCGACAACGACCGCTTGCAATTAACGGCTTTTACTGCTTTGTTTCATGAAACTTAACAGGGACCCTTTGCACAGGTCTTCAAATATGACACAAAAATACACAAAACAGACTTAAATATATTTACTACTGATAAAATGAATACTAAGCAGTTATATCAAGGGAAAATGAAGAAATTGTTTGATTAGTTGTTTTATCTTTTTTTCTCAATTCGTTAACATAGGTTACACACGTATATATGTGTGCGTATGTCTTTAAATTCAGACAGTGTTAAAATTATTCTTCATTGGATTTGGAAGGTCATTTTCTATGCCGGAGTTTGTGTAATGGGTAAAGAATGTGTAGACTGATAAAATGTCCCAAGGATTTACTGAGAGAACTTTTTAATCTGGCTGATATATTGTCAGTCATTTATTTGACATTTTCAGGCACAAACCAACGAGAATGTATCAAAGAAAAGGCAGTTGATTGAAGCAAACCGGAAGATAACCCAACTGGAAGAGAGAGTGACAGCGGTCCAGGTAGGTCACTAGATGTTGAAACTTTACTGTGCCATGCATGCCATCATACGTGAGTTACAACATATGTGTATATATCGTCATTATTGGGAAACCCATAGATTTCGCCGAATCAGCGCTGTTCTTTGGTTACTTGATGTAGAAAGCAGGTACCCCCAAGCTAAAGTGAAATTAAAGACGGAGTCGAGTCGCAAAGACTATTAAATGTGGCTACATTTCGAAGGATAACTCTGGTAATTTACTTCATACAACATATACAAAGAGGCAGACAAAAGGATAGACGATATAAAATGCACGGATGTGCTATTTGATGCGACATTTGTCCGCGAAAAGGTACCTTGAAAACATCGATGTGTGGTCTACCAACAATGGCACCTATTTTCGCCTGCTGTGCACGTTGCCGTATTTTATGCGGCAACGAAGTTAACACTATTTACAACGACGGTAACTACAGTTTCAAACTTACATTGAAATGTTGACCAAAGTTGTTACTTTGGTGAATGTGTTGATTATTTATAAGACACAAGTAATACAATTATATATCGTTGACAGAAAATATTTCAAAACATTTCATAATTCCTCTCGGCGATAGCGCATGTTGCGATTCGATTGACTGACATATGGGTATTAATCAAAATTGTACATTATGAAATTATTGTCCAATTTATGTGGACAAGTTTTATAACTTTATTTTCATTAGAGAATAATGCATAAATAAAATCAACTAACTCATTGATAACATCATGTAAAAAGTAATATGACAAAATTCGGCATACATGTTCTAACGAAATGAGTCACATGTAAAAAAAATGAGTTAGTCACGTCACACCATTGGAAATAATATATTTTAAGCTTTACGACGGTGTAAATATGATGGACCTAGCTCACACACGGCCAAAGTTATTCGACACTTAACATGCCTGGAGTAGAAATGTTCAAACTGAAAAAACAAAACTATTTGAAGTTCATGGTCGTTCCAAATTCTGCTGTTGCTTCTATTTCACCTTTTGACCATACAAAACAACCTCCCAAGTAGCCCTCATTATCGAATATATGTCTTGCAAGATGTTTATTGTGATTATCCGATCAATAAGCTCTTCCGATTCCTATTATGTTTGTACATTAAAATACAACTTACATATTTCTTCAGTTGATAAATGTCCATAATTTGATGTGCTTTAAATAAAACGTATGTATGACTTCTAAATTCAGCATGACTTATCATACGAATGATTTGTTTTTGCAATATATGCATTTTATATAAATATATTGTTGTGGCTCTTCCAATAGTTAATAATTAAAGAGGGTATGTAAACGTGTAATATACAGTAGGTTAATCAAAGTTGTTTATTTCACTTTGTTCTTACCTTTCCAGAAAATGGCTACACTCTTATATATTTTCCACGTATATTTTATATGTTCCCACCAATTGATTTTATTATCTATTATCACTCCCAGAAATTGGGTATGGTAAACAGTGTCTATTTGAGTCCCATTTATATAAATGTTGTTGATTCCGTTTCTTACGCTTTGAATATTGCTAAATGTCATTGTACATGTTTTTTATATTCAACGAAAGTTCACTTTGGCTTTAAGCCAAAGTGAACGTTTCTGTATTTCAATATTTAAATCATGTTCCATTTTTGGCAAATCTTTCCCTTGGATACTATAAATTAGTGTCATCTGCATACATTATACAAAAGTTGGTTTATGACACAGCGCTTAAATTGTTTATATCAATCAGGAATAATAAGGGACCTAATAGTGATCCTTGTGGTACTCCACAAGTTATATTTTTAAGAACAGAATTGGTTTAACTGATTCTTAATGCTTGTTTTCTACCAGATAAATAACTTTGAAACCACTGGAGGACCGTTCCTCTTATTCCATAATAGTGTAATTTTCTTAATAATAATGTTCACAATATCAAATGCTCCAGCGAAATCTAAAAAAGTCCCATTATATGGTTTCCTTTGTCTATGCACTTGTTATTTTATCAATTAATATTGTTAAAGCCATGTAAGTAGAATATCCTTTTTTGAATCCAAATTGACAATTTGACAAAATATTATGTTTATCAATATATTTAGTTAATCTACCACATACAAGTTTTTTTTCATTTATTTTAAGGAAATATCGGTAATATGGAGATTGGTATATAGTTACTGACTAGTGTAGCATCTCCATTAAAAAAAATTGGCACTACATTACCTATTTTTAATTCGTGTGGTACGTACCCTTTATCAAGCGATAAATTTATAATGTGACAGTATGGTTTAATCATACTAGAATATGTTTGTTTAATGATGTCTGGTTTTATACCGTTCCATCCAGGGCTGCATTTTGTTTAATTTCCCTATAATTATCCTTATCTGTGGTTGTAAGTGCTAAAACATTGCATTAAAAAAATTCCATTAAGATACTCATCAGGCTTTTCATTAAATTTATCAGCTATTAATTTCTTATCTCATGGTTGAATGCCATTTATTAAGAATTCATGGTTTTGCCGTGATGATGTCTTCTTACCAGTAATGTCTCGTATCATTTGCCACATTTTTTCAGGTCACTCTTGAGCTTGTCAAATTCCTTTTGATAATAATAGCGCTCTGCTACATTTTATACGTGCTACGTTTTTATGGAATTTCTAAACCCCTTTGTAATACATGCTTTATGTTTCTCTTTCTTAACCCTTTTTTGTTTAGAGGGAATGATTTGTTATACACCTGTGAAATATTCTTAAGAAAATCAGTATAACTTGTTTGGGTATCTTTACATGCATAGACATCGTTCCAACATGTTATCTATTAATGTGGCTGTTGTTGGTGTAAATCTAGTGGGTTTCGAAATTTAAGGTATTAAGGAATTTGAAAACATTGCATCTACATAATCATGCGTTTCCATATGGTGATCATAGTTTAACAAATTTATGTTGAATTCGCCCAGTATATAACATTGTTTGTTTTAGATTTTTCTTGGTTTGAGACACCACCTCAACAAAAAGACATTCTATATGCTCATTCCAATTTAATAAGTAAACTGGTAAATTACCACGCCCATATTTATAAAACAAATTATTGCAATTTTAATTGATCATCTATTTTCAATATTTGAAGTGATTTAAAAAGTGGTTCTGTATGTGAGTTGTACCTGTTCAATGTTATTATTCGAACTGCCTTTTTGAATTCTCAATATTCGACTACATTTGTATCCCCAAAGCGTAATACAAAAGTTAGTATTTGATAGGATTAGAGAATTTTATAGAAGTGTTTTTATGTATTGCGGTAGCACATGTTTTAGTTTGTTTAAAACTCCTGTAGTTTTGGAACATTAATTTGCTATTTCATTTACGTGTTTTTCCATGTAAGATTAGTGTCCAGAGTAAATCCTATGAAATTAAATTCATCTACTTGTTCGATATTTATATTATCGATTTTAAGAGTAAGAGTTTGCGTCTCTTTTACATGAAAAATCATATATTTAGATTTGTCTTTGATAAGTCAAGAAATATATTAATTGGCACCTCATTTTTGTCCATGTGATTTATAATTCTGTCTAGTAATTCAAGTGCAGCATACTAAGTGTAGTGTTTTGGTCTAAGACCATATTGGTTATCGAAAAATAATTTAGCTTCATTACAATATGAAGATAACTGGGTAAAGATAATTTCTCTAGTAACTTTGATATCGTAGGTTTTAGAGAGATTGGTCTGTTTTGAATAATGTGGGGCCATCCTTTTTACAAATTTGAATTACTTTGGCAATTTGTACTTTATCTAGAAATATTGCCGTATTTAGCACTTGATTTATTACCAGAGTCAATACATTTATGATTGCAGGTTCAATTATTTTCAAAAACATTGAAGAAATACCATCGAATCAACAATTATATTTTGTGGTTAAATTGTATATTATTTTCTTTACTGCCTCTTCCTCTATATGTTTTTTTTTATAAGTTAAGTGCATTTGTCTATTTAGGTAATAATTTAAATCTTTGGTGCCTTCATACTTGATATCATTTACAATAGTCTGAACTGTATTTGTGAAATTGTTATTAAATATATCAGCTATTTGTTGTCTGACATTTGATTGCCATTGTCTTCAAAATGAATTGGGAAACTTTTTAGTATGTTTTTTGACAGACATTCATTTATCGTTTTTGAAGTATTTCGTATATCATTCTTAAAAAGTGAAATAAATTAGATTCTAAATAAATTTACTTAGCAGCGCGATTGTTTTTCTTCAATATTGTGTTATACGTTTTTAAAAATATTTTAATTGTTTCATACTTATTTGAACTGGGATTTGTTAATTTTAATTGTTTGTACATTTTATCTCGATATCTGATTGATGTTAACAGACCATGGGTGATGCAAGTTATGTTTGTATCTATAACATTTTACTAACTTGCTTGCCATATGTATAGTTTTAGCACGTATCATTTTTTTATATATTATATCATAATTACAATTTGGGTCAGCAGTTAGATTTTTATTTAATTTGTCATAAATGTTACCTGATTTTATTTCATTCAAAACATTTATCATTTCGTCCGCATCTACAGTATTTTTTATACGTATTTAGGATATACAGCTGGTGATCAGAAAATCGTTTAGTTAATATGCCTGCGGTATTTTCTAATATTATTGATTTATGAAGTATACAACATAAACTATCTATCAGGGTTCCAGTTGTTCTAGTAAATCAAGTGGGTAGGGTTTATTGAGGGTACAGACTATACGATATTATCATGTCAAAGACGCTACTAAACATGACATTTTCATTTAGTGTAAGTAAGTTAATATTAAAGTCCCTGGAAATAATGATATCATTAATACATTTATCCAATCTCGATATAATTGGTGTAAATTCATCTATAAATACGTTCAATTCTTCATTTCGCATTCTCGGAGATCGATATATATTTCCAATAGTAAACGTCTTAGATAAAGTATTGCCCTGTACTTTAACTATCAACCCTTCCCAGTGTTCATAGGTATTGAGGTTAAATGTTAGTTTTGATTTATACTGGTCATCTACATATAATATCAGCCCTTCGTTGCTGGTACATGTTTTACCCTGTCATAGCCTTGTAAATGAAATGGCGATATATCCTCAGTTTCATCTATCCAAGTCTCTTGAAGACATATTAAACTTAAAGTTTGCAGTATTTAGTTCTTCTATGAATGCCTCAAGTTCAGAAAACTTGGCATCTACAGACTGAATATTTGTACCTAAAATATTAAGAGTTTTTATTTTCCGTAGCTAACTTACTAAGCTAGTCGAAATCATAGTATGACGAACGACGTTTATGTCTGTTTCATTTTCATTTATATGTAATATATTTGTTAAGCAGTTGCTTAGAATACCTCCTGAATAGGAGAGGAAAGCTTCATCCGAAGTCATTTTCGATGAATTGATATGATTTCAGTATATTGTAATTAAAAACGAGTCTTTGTAGAAATGTATTGTGATAGATATACGGAATACAATTAATTGAGTTGTACATTTCAAAGCACATTACAATTCTTAGTAAAGTGTTAATACATGTGAAAGTTTGTAATTAAGGAGAGATAACCATCGCATTGATTTTAATAACAAGGAAAGCTAATTAGGCTCTGCGTTAATGACATCATGAGATGTTCATAGGGAGGATATATATTTAAATTGAAATATATGTTTAGACGAATTAAAACAACAGAACATAACGATAGCGCAGTCAAAAAACATTGTGTCTGTGCATAGCGACACAACGAAAAACATGTACATCTACACATAGTGGTAGCACTGTAAACAAAACTGTATCCACAAAAAGTGTTAGCTTAATCAACATAATGTAGTAGCCTGGATCTTGTTTTAGTGACATCCTCTGCGATTTACACATTCGGGTGCTTATCTGAGAGATTTTCTCCCTTTGAGGAAGGTTGCTTTCGACTTGTAATCTTTGAATTGGATAATGATT
Source organism: Oasisia sp. SBJ-2009 (assembly GCA_964017155.1). Classification (NCBI taxonomy): domain Eukaryota; kingdom Metazoa; phylum Annelida; class Polychaeta; order Sabellida; family Siboglinidae; genus Oasisia; species Oasisia sp. SBJ-2009. The sequence continues at coordinate 3,372,336 of OZ024856.1, read as the reverse complement.
TGTCGCGCAAGATATTTTTGTCAACAAGTTTTGGGTCCATACGCATGCAGTGTATTCGGTTGATCGCTGAGATTCATATCTTGGATATTCATGTCGTCTATCAGGTTGGTAACAATGCGATTAAGATCTTCGCCATCGTGTTCCTTAATGTCAGTTACTCTAACTGATGCCCGGCGACTACACTGTTCGATAAGATCTAACTGGGCATCAACTCGTTTCACATGCTTTTCTAGCTGCTTGTTTTTTCATCTTTATCCCGTAGCGACCTTTCCATAGCATCCATTCGTGTCGCGATGATCCCCGGCATGACTGCAGCAATCTGTTTTGCCAAGCCGGCTACTACGTTGTCATCCTGCATCGCATCCTTAATCGCATCCAACAAGTTATTGTCACAGCTGGTACGAGCAGACTAAAGTTGTTTTCTCTGCCTGCCCCTGGACCGTTGTTACTCTTCTGAAGTCGCGCGCTGTGCTGATGTTGCGTAATAGCGCTGCCACGCGCCCGTCAGTGCTTAGGTTTGTGTAAACGTTTTAGAATATTTGCTGCTGAAAGACGCCCTCGAATAAGTTTCGAACCGTAGAGTCAACATACTTACACTACACGCGCCACTATTCCTGTCATTGCAATCTTTTATAAGAAGTTTCTTCAAATTCGACACGTAAAACGTAATTACTCCTCCGCCCACTAGACATCGACTACCCACCAGCGGCCATCTTGTTAGCCTTGATCTTGTAGAAAGGTATGTATGTGCGATAATGTGTGTTTGTGATATCACTACTTTTGACTATGTGAAACTTACTAGTCTGGGAGCCAAATGCCATTTTTTCCCTTAACCTTGCATTGTTGTATTAAGTTTTTTTTACTGTTGATTTTGGTAGCCAAGGGTCTCTAGTTTCAGAAACTGCTTGATGACATGTTGTCATCCTTGAGCAATTTGAGAAATTCAAGATGGCGTCCAAGATGGCCACCATTACCTATAAATGACCATAACTCCCTATCTATTCACCCTAGGAAGGTGATTTTTGTCTCTATATCTAGGTTTTAGGGGTCAAGCTATTCATTAGAACTGAGTATTATGTTAATATCGTATTACATAATGGTAATTTCCAAGATGGCTGCCAAGATGGCCGCCGTAACACTAAAAGTGGCACATCTCCTTAACTATTTACTCCAAATTAGTCGTGAAGGTGTTTATCACTGGGTATTTTGGAGATACATCTATCTGTATCAGATTAAAGTTCATATACTGATGATGTCATCTAGAAATCCAAGATGGCGTCCAATATGGCCGCCATTACCTATAAATGACCATAGCTCCCTACGTATTCACCCTAGGAAGGTGATTGTTGTCTCTATATCTAGGTTTTAGGGGTCAAGCTATTCATTAGAACTGAGTATTATGTTAATATCGTATTACATAATGGTAATTTCCAAGATGGCTGCCAAGATGGCCGCCGTAACACAAAAAACTGGCATATCTCCTTAATGATTTACTCCAAATTAGTCGTGAAGGTGTCTATCACTTGCTATTTTGGAGACACATCTATTTGTATCAGATCAAAGTTCATATACTGATGATGTCATCTAGAAATCCAAGATGGCTGCCAGTTTACAAGCACTGGTATATCTTCTATACTATTCAATCTTGGGGAAAATATGAAAAGGTAAACGACCACAGGTGTTATATTATAACAAAAAGGTTTCCCCAGAACGTCAGAGAATTACGAATGGTAGCTGAAGAGGCATTTCGCGGAATCATTCTGGATAAACCACTACATTGCAGTGGTGACCTCATGCAAATTCTCGAAACCGAAGCCAGCAAGAGTCAAACTACCAAACTTTGGGTCGATGTCTTAATAAAACCTGTCCTGCTCAACATGATGTTCGTACGAGCTGAGCGCGAAGGTGACTGGCCACTTCATCTGGCATCCTACAAGCAAATGCTACCATACTTCTTTGCTGCGGGGCATGTGACCTATGCGATATATATGTTGTGCTACCTTCGTGAGATGGAACGGCTACCACAAGAGGTGTTGTCATGTCATTCACCATTCTGCTGGCTTATGGAATGGCATCTGGAGCGACATGATGAGTGAGACGACCTACATGCGGTATGGGCATGCTCCTGGGGGGATAGTTGGCATCACGCTTAAGCCAGAAACGCTGAAGGTATGGGCCCTTAGTCTGCATGCATGCTGTTGGTTGGAATCTGATCTGGAAGACATGACGGATGAGGACACTGAAAGCAAGGTGGTGACAACACACAAAGAAGAGACAAAAGCCAGGATCGCTGAAGACAAGAGAGACCGAGATGGAATCAGACAAAAAAGCGACACTTGCATTAATCCTTTAGATTCTGCGGCACACCCCAGTGGTATAGTCAATGTAGTTAGCAGCCAGATTGGTTCAACTGAAGTCAATGTCCTCAATGCTGTCACAATCGGGACTGAACAAATGAAAGTTTTCGAAAGTCGGTTACCGCAGGGACTTTATGAACCGTCACGAAGAAGGTTGTTACTTATGGATCATGCAAGGAAGCATGTGAAGGTCGGAGCTGGGAAAGTATTTGATACCAATTTGATTTACTCAAGGGTTATTGGCCTACAGGTTCGTGAGTGGGACATTGACATTAAGGATGTGCTTGGTCGTGTACTTGCGCCAGTTCCAACGTCAATGTTTGATGATACCGGATATATGAGGATTGCGAAATCCAAATCTACCTTGAAGAAAATTCTCCAAGTTGAGGTGTCTGGTAGAGTTGCTGGTGGTGCAAATCTTAGTGTGCTCGGTGGCTCAGCAATACTCTGGGTAGTTCCTTGGCCTGCTGATGGGTCTGTCAACGACTATATAGCGAACTTCAAATATGCCATAGAAAAAAGGTTACGGGTCGAGGACGTATATCTGATATTTGACAGATACTATGATTACCGCACAAAGCGTGTTACCAGAGGATCTAGGGCAACTGGTGTCAGTAGGGTTCATCATTTGCAAATCAACAGTAAACTTCCAGCGCAGAAGATTCTACTAGCCTCTTCCAAAAAAAGAAGTAACTGATGCAACTGGTAGTTGATGATCTAGTCCAGGATAAGAAGTTTCACGAGGACAACACACGACATCACAATTAGTGGTAACAGGAGCAGATCCGGTGCCAATCGAAATCAGTGAAGGTGGAATTGTCATCTCACGGGCAGATCTGGCAACTTCACATGAAGAAGCAGATAACATCATTGTCCAACAGGTCTTGAGTTGTGCCGCGGAAAATGAAGAAAGCAAAATCATTGTTGTTGCCGATGACACTGACGTCTTTGTACTGCTGCTGCATTATCATCACATGGCAAATCTCAAGAATGTTGTATTGATGGAGTCCCCCATCAAAGGAAGGACGGTGGTTGATATAGGCAAAACTGTGCAGAAGCATTCTGAGATAGTCGAAGGAATACTCCCAGTACATGCACTTTCTGGCTGTGACACCGTTGCCTCCTATTTTGGAATTGGAAAGGCCACTGTACTCAAAACACTTCGATCGGGACACTCATTTAACTTGTTGGGTGCACCAGGGCATTCTATGGAATATGTTATTCAACAGGCTACCTCCTTCATTTCCGCGTGCTATGGACAAACAAACTGTAGTACAATATCAGAGACAAGGTTAAAGGTATGGCTGTCAAAAACAGGCAAAGGGTCATCAACACCGAAGTTGTGTACCTTGCCACCAACAACTGAAGCATTCAAAGGAAATGTTAAAAGAGCTCACCATCAGGTTTTGGTATGGCAGTCACTGGAAGCGCAGAATCCACCCGAGTTGGACTCAACGGAATATGGTTGGGTAAATGATGACCAAAACAAGTCCCTCAACCAGTCACCCTCCCTGATGAAGTCGAACTAGTCCCAGAGATGGTACTACGTCTAATAAAATGTGGATGCCACAGTACTACTCTATGCAGTTCAAGTGCTTGTAGTTGCAATTAAGCAAACATGAAAATGCACAATATTTTGCGCCTGCTATAATCAGGGTTGCTGTAACCCGACATCATAGTTGATTGCATGTCTTTGCGATGCACATGGGCAACGCAATGTACAACAGCGTAAATTACTTGGGGAAGTGGTAGCCATCCTTAAATATGAATTGTATAATATGCTTTTGGTAGTCTGTGTGAGAATTCAGATTTAAAATTAAAGAACATCTGTTATAATATAACACTTGTGGTCATTTACCTTTTCATATTTTCCCCAAGATTGAATATAATAGAATATATACCAGTGCTAGTAAACTGGCAGTCATCTTGAATTTCTAGATGACATCATCAGTATATGAACTTTGATCTGATACAGATAGATTATAAATTGATCGTGGTATACATGCAGTTGTGTGATGCAGTTGTTTGATGAACACATGTACCGGTCCAGGTTTCAGAGCTCAATTTGGGCTGCAAAATGTGGTGCATATACCTATGTCTGTGGACAGTGTGCACCAGAATGAATAAGCTTACCATGTACACGGTAGACACCAAACTTGATGTTTGTGGTGTTATGCGGGAGAGCCAGTGAGCGTGGGGCAGGGCTGGGTCCAGAGGCCCATTGTAAACATGTATGTGTCATACTTTATGCATTGACAAATACCACAGAGGGAATTGAATGTTCTGAGACATGTACCCAGAGTTTCACTCATTTCAACATACAAAAGACACTGACTTTCTTGAGAAGTTGCGCTTTGATGACACTCGGCAGCGTCAAGGTCAAACAGTAAGATAATTGAAATAGCTACCCAAATAAATTTAATTTTGACAAAACAGTCCGCCTCCTAATCCATCCAAATATCTATTTAGTTAGAAGTATGTAAGGAATTCAATTTCACAGTCGCCATTTTATGAAAGGGTCGCTATTAAGGTTGACGAAGGTCAAATGTAAATTGTTTGACAAATTTGAAATCGCTATCCACTTATCTATGTTTTTACACTATAATCATGGCTCTAGGTGACATCATTCATAAGATATAGGAGCATTAATGTTCCCGGCCGCCATCTTTACAAATGGCATATGTGAATATCGGACAAATACAAATATAAAATATTAAACATTTGAGTAACCAGAAATATATGTGGAGTAGTGCCTGATATATAGAAAAACTAGTTTTTGGAAAGCGGTCATTTTTTATATTGCTGAAAATCATTGCCAATCATCACTATTTCAGGTTGCTTACATCAACATTCTGAAATACTACTCATAACTACACAATTACCATAACATTGACATTATCTTCACAAAGAAAGTGGCACTATTGTTATATTGCACACGTGTATAAAATACAATTATACATAATTAACAAACCTAGCTAAGTCATGGCTCGTCGTAGAGACCAGTTGTAAACCAGGCAGTGAGTGGCATCAGAAGGTGCGACGTTCAAGCAACTTCTTCCGTGGGATTAAGGGCAAGGCCCTCAAGAAAGACAATATTGTGAAACATGAAACACGACACGACTGATCAGCATCGCAATACTGTTCGCGTCGACAAGGACCGTATAGCATGTCGCAGTTGTATAGCGAAATGGCTGTAGGTAAAATTCCAAAATAATTATATTAATTTGATTATGTAATTTGTGAATTTAAAATGTTTAATTACCTATTATTATCAACACTGTTCATACATTCTTACTTACTTACTTATCCTTTTCATCCCCAATGGGGCATAAGGCTATGACAATGCTCCTCCACAGGGTCTTGTCTTTCGCATGTACCTCGCTCCACATTCTAATGTTGCAGAACGGTTTAATGCCTTAACTCTTCATTCTTAAAACCACACATGGCGGGCATGGCTGCATTTGTTTGTATATTGTAATGTTGTTGTTAGGTACTCCATGTGTTGGCGTAAATAGTATCATGATGATTTATATCATAACGGATTCATGTTTCAGGCAAAATGATGGCCACCTGTGAGAAGCAGGACCAGGTGATGACAGGCAGGCTTGTCGACATCGCCTACATGTAGACACCCTGAAGGCAACACTGGCCGAGTTGCACTACTTCTCGATCCTCAGTGATGCAGCACAGATAGAGAGCGGCGTCATAGAACAGTGTGTTTTTTGTCGGCATTAATGGTCAGATTGGCCAAAGTTATTTGATGATCACGAGTACCAGCAACGGCACAGCAGCAATGATGTCTAGAACCTCTGGACACTTGTTCAGGGCAGACAGTGCCAGCGTGAACATGGGCAGCAAAAAGGTGGGGTTAGCTCGCCCGAGGGTGGACAGGTCATGGTTGGCGGGTGTCCACTGTTTTAGCCACCGCCTCGAGCTCGCAGTCAGAGACGCGTTTCTGGCTAGCTACTACACACAGCTGTTCGCCGTGTTCACACAGCTCTACTGCATGTACAACAATACCCCAAAGAGACTGCGTGAACTGGTGGCGTTGGCTAGTGCCATGGAATCGCACGTCGTGAAGCTGGATGCAGCATAAGCTTGAGACTGTAAGGGCTATCCTGCAGTCGTTCGACATGCTGGCCGCCGCACCACTGGACCCAGGTCATGACCAGGCGAAGGGCAAGGGCCTCCTCACGATGCAGACGACCTTCAAGTTCGTCTACCTCGTCTTCTGGGTCGACCTGTTCCTGCCACTCTCCAACTCCTCTCTGTCCCTTGCCTGGCAGAAGGATGCGACGGAGATACCGCAGATGTTCACTGCAGAACGTGCCACAAAGATGACCCTCCAGAGACGCAAGGAGGAGAACGAACGATGACGACACTGTGTCGTCAACGCTAGTGAGGATGGGTGCAATTGGAGTGGCATCATTTGAGCAGAGTCGGGCAGGTTGCTGCATTCTTTGCAAGTCGCCAAGGTAGCAAGCGGAGATTCTGCCTCGATAATGCAGCCAGCGTGTTCAATGCAGCCTTCGTCCTTGACACAAACATGTGGCCTGATGACTGTGACCAGCTGCGCAGGCATGGCAACCAGAAGGTCGCATTTGCTGCTAATCATTCTGCCAGTCTCCTGCGTGGGTGTCATAAGGATGAGTTGGTAGGAGTGGCGGGAGCTGAAGGAATTTGTAGCGACTAACTCCAGTGACAACAGCCATCCTGCACTCGCAGTACAGCTCGCGCTACCACAGTATCGCACGACTCATCAACATCATCCGTTGCCATTGCACTTTTCAAGCGGTGCTTTTCTGCAATGCTAAAAATCAAAAACAGACTGGCAAGCCTCACTGAGCACTTTATACTCGCTTGATCAGGATCAGGATGATAACCCAGCCAGTCGATGTGTTTGAGCCAACCAACACAGATGTAATTTGTGTCGAGTTTGTGTGCTTTTGCCGGTGACATGCTTGAATGAAAATGTTGCTTTGCAAATATTCTCATTGTTCACAAATTTATTTGTGTATAGCAATTATTAGCTATGCACTTTTTATCATTTGATTCATGCGCTGTGTAGCTTAATAATTTAATCTTTGCTATGGTGACAGGGAGAAGTTGGCCGACTGAGGGAGGAACATGAGACATTTGCAACAAGAAATGAACTGAGCGAGCAGGAAGGTCTGATGCAGGAAAGGATGGGCAACGCTGAGAATCAGATTAGTCAAGTTGATCAACGTGTAATAACCCTGGAGCAAGAGAGTGGCTCAAGAGTTGGATGCCTGTCAGGTAGAGTGTGAGCCACAGTGACTCTGTAGAGTGTCTGCTTGTAACAACATATGCTGCTGGTGCCAGTCTGCCCATATTATGAATGGACCAGTTTTGTCTCCTCAGTTAGTCGGACTATACACCAATCAATTAAGTCATTATTTTTGTACTGTGTACCGCTACATACAAACAGAACGTTTCATGAAGAACGCGCAATTTCGAACACCAGTCAGTAAAAGGGCTTGATATTACATTTTCTTTTTATCCACTGGCCCTCATTTGAAAACGTGCAGGCCCCAACAAGTTGCTGGTCCGAATTTGGCAGAAACGTATTTATTTTGATAAAAACATTGCAGCACACGAAATCCACAAGTGGTGGCCATGTGCAGTATCATGGAGATTTTTGTGAAGTATTTATCTGTGCATATTAGTTTTTTCAAAATTAAGGTAATAAATATAAGAAATGAGAACATGAAATTGGTATTACTGGAAAATCTGAGGTATTATACAAAATATATAAGCACTGAAACTCTTTTTGTCTATTCGCGTTATGAAATGATGAAAGCAACAATAACAAGTGAATTAAACGAAGATGTTACTACTCACCGTACTATTCCGATATTAAAGTGCAACTGTGATGGGTGATGAAACTGAAGCGCTTTGCTAAGCTTATGGCGCAAAAGAAAGATGCATTGTCTGGTTGGTAAATGCCTTTATATGTATAATATAGTAACAAGTAGCAAAAGTGACAATGAGTAATACTGCTACGTAAACTAGAAACAAAAGGCAATTCTCAATACAATATTAACATCATGGCGTGAATTATCAATGCACATGGTTCTTAAGAGTTCTGCACGGTGTCACTAATAGTTCCCCATGTGGAATTAAATCATTGAGAACTTGCAATGTGATCATTCATAAAAAAGATGGTGATGACAGCTTCAAATGAGAATATGAGGTCATATGTAGATTCGGCTGTAACAGATTATGTGTAGTTGTCGCGTAGGGCATGAGAAATGATTGCAATTTTCGAAAACGACAATGACCAATTCAGTTGAAATCAGTGGCCCGTCTCGTCGTTAAATATGAAAACTGGTGACCCAAACTGGCCTGACATGTATTGAGTAACTTGCAGCAGTCACGGAAAACATGCTTACAGATCGTCAGAAATATGGTATGCATTTAGTGCATTTTGAAGGAAACTAGCGTCACTTGATGTGAAGCACTTATGAGTACTAGCATAACATACAAACATAGACATGTATGTATTCTCGGAACACGGTTTACGTAAGATGCATTTCGTTCACAGGTGTAACACTGAGGGAAATGGAAGCGACTTCACAGCAGGTTGGAGTACACGACATACGTCTTGCAGAGATGGACGTACGCTTCCAGTGTCTGGAGACAGCAAACTACGCGGGGGTGCTCATCTGGAAGGTGACGGACTACGCACGCCGCAAGCAAGATGCCTTTCAGAACAGAGTAAGTTCAATATTATGTACAATTCGACCTCGCTTTACTCTAGTAATTCTGCAATCTTGCAACTACAGTCACTCTAGGGTAGTTGTAGAAATATATGTTCGCACTTAAAAAAAACTATTGTTATCTTCACGCACAAATTATTGCTATTTGTAGAGCTAATGCTCACATAGATAATATAGTTTAATATATCAATGCAAAGCAATTTGGTAGACAGCGCTGTGTATTTCATGGGAATTTGATACGAAACATGATAACTTTATAAGCATGCACTCCCCTTCCCTACATTCAGTGCTGTGTTGCTACGTTTGTCATAGGCGTGTTGTCTTAAACGCTACTAAACTGAAGTCCTGAAACAGGATTCCTGTAGCCATCCTAGGGACTCCAGATTTCCCAGAATCGAATGGCATGGTTTTGCTAGCACAACAGTTGTATGTTAAGCTACATGTAGGATGTCATCCAGTCTTCTTGATGTGATTCAAGGGTGCATCGTGATCATGTGGTAGTAGGTCCAGACGCTCCAGAAGACAGACATGTGGGCTTTGGTCCAGCCCGACCAGGTCCTGGCTCTGCTGGTGCTCATGGACACGTGATGTAGCGGTATAACTAATTCCAGAAACCACCAACAGGGATACACTAGCTCAGTGTAGTCTGCGACTGTTGGATAATTACTGTGTAACGTTGCGTGAGAACCAAGGTTCCAGCTTTCACTGTCATGCCACACTACACTAGCAGAGGTGTCTGCTGACGAGGACGTTAAAAATATAAGCACAAGGAGTGTGGTGCAGTACCATTAATTAACACAATTTCCTTTTGTATTTGGCCACATTAAAATAACTGGAAATAATAGTGAAATTAAACAGTACAAAAAGACATCATTCATGTTGGAAAAACACATAATAAAATATGTTTCTGTTTCACATATCTGTTTTTCGACACAAAACGTATTACGAGGAGGCAGTCGGTTCCCTGTTTTGTATTAACTAATTAATATAATATTATTATATATTTATAACAGTTATGCTGAATGTATGCTTATACATTACATTTATTTAATAAGCTCATAACAATGAAAGTTTACAAACCTTATGTTCAAATGGTAAAAAAATCATCCAATTTCAAAGCAACCTGTATTGGAAATATATTGTGTTTAAGTTGTTCTCTGAAGAATCTCACTAGTTATGTAATAAAGTAAATATGTGTATCTTCCAAATGTATCTCCGTAGAATAAAATATTACATACAATGACAGCAGTAGTAGCGGGTGTGGCATCGTGCAGTTTTTACACTGTACTTGAACAGTTTGAGATTGGGGCTAGTGTATCCCAGATGGTGCTTATTCTGCCTTAAATGTAATTGATTGCTTCCATTCATTCTTGTAATTAATGTTTTTTTAATTTTCAGACATTTACTTAAAACAACTGCCTAGCATTATCTTAATTCCAGTCAAGTTTAACGACCATGATGTCAAAAAAGAAATCAGTCGATTTAACTCTCCTCGGCAGCCAATGAGACTGAATGCAGCATGTCGTTTGATGTCTTCAGTTTTTGCTGTTTTGTGTTATAGAGAACAGGATGAGAATTTATCTCACGTTGTCATCTGTTGCTGTTGCAGGTCATGTCCCTTTACAGCCAGCCGTTCTACACCAGTCGCTATGGTTACAAGATGTGTGGGCGTGTCTACCTGAATGGTGATGGCATGGGTAAGGGTACACACCTATCTCTGTTTTTCGTTCTCATGCGTGGAGAATACGATGCGCTGCTAGAATGGCCGTTCCGCCAGAAGGTCACCTTGAGCCTGCTTGACCAGTCACCAGCTCGTCGTGACCTCTCGGACACGTTCCGCCCCGACCCGACAAGCTCGAGCTTCAGGCGCCCTTCAACAGAGATGAATATCGCGTCCGGCTGCCCAATGTTCATCTCACACAACGACCTGCAGAACTCGCGGTTCTTGAAGGATGACACCTTATGCATGAAGATCGTTGTCGACACATTCGATCTTGTGCCACGTTAAAACTTAGTGTGTAGGGTGGTAGTTGTTAGTTAGAAGTTGGTGTTTATTATCATGATTCCACTCTATCACCAGTAAGGCGCACACCATGTACACGATGAAACGGCTATTTTTAAACATGCCATCTCTAACTCATTAACCTTGCATTTAAGCTGGATCAGATCAGAGGTGTTTCGATTCCATTGGCTACTTCCAGTCTAATACTAGAAGGAGCTTGCCTTTCATAATTAAAACATACATTAAATATATTCAATAAACATTAAAAAATAAGCAAATCTTATTGATGCACAGCATTCTTTTAATTAATTATACATATATATATATATATATATATATATATATATATATATATATATATATATATATACATACCTTATCATAGTACAATCTCAGAAATGTTGCTTTCAGTAATGTAAACGTAATTCAAAAGTGGTCATATTTGCATAGTTATTACAGTACACCAGTCCCTCAATATCAGTATATTTTTGCACAGTTATCTGTGTTGTGTTTTGTTCAGCAGTATATTAGCTTCTCGGCATGTTATCATTAGTGTGAACATATGCAACTCATAAGTGTACTCACAAGCAATTATTAATTCACAGACATGGGGCAGTTTTGGTGGTAAATATAATGATGCATTATATTAAGAGCCTGTATACAGACCACTGGAAACCATTGAAAATAATGCATGACATTTGTAACTGGAAATCAATGTTACTAAAACCGTCAACATATATAGCATGAAGATTTATAACTGGCTGTAAAACTACCATAAATAGAATGTTCTGATTAAATTAACAGTTCTATATATTACTGTATGGATACTATATTTAGCTGACTAATATGTTAGTTAAACAAACATGAGTCAGTAAAACAGGCTAACCAATGGGTATTCCTGTTGTTTCGTCTCCGCTTGGGGTATGATTGATAACTCTATGATGCGATAATGATATCCGTTTTATTACACAGGCATACATACGGTTGTTCTATGACCATGGCTATCTCCGTTACTCACTAACTAGGTGGGCGTCGCCCTACTGGGTATATACCCCTTTTTAAATACTTTGAATATTAAGATTGAGCAGTACATTAATCCTAACAAACCGAAAAAGCAATGCATATCAAACCTTTATGTCTGGTTTTTGAGTCGAGATGCAAGTCCCAAGCCTTGATCAAATGTGAGGGTTTCCATATAATTCAACAATACTGTTGAACAAACTGTCTCGTAAACACGAAGTTACCAGAATATTAAACCTGGTTTAGATGGATACATCTAGTAAATATAAACTAGCATGCACAATGTATTACTTTATGTTACTTTATGCATATTTGTTCCTGGGACCTCTCGCATATTGTTATGTAGTGAATGTTTTACAAATATGTTTATATCTACACTGTACTACTGGTATATTATTATAATTATCTATGACTGTTAAACAATTGTTGCTTGACAATATATGTATACATCCAAGTGTACCGTCGCTTGTGAATCATGCATATTAACATCCTGCAGAATGCTAAGTATTTTTTATACCTATTTACAAATAATTAATGGCTTATTATCTGTTGTCTGTCACAACTGGAATTGTTTATTCAGATACAGATCAATTAACCCTTTTGTATTAAAGGATTTAAATACTGCATGTACACCTTTGCAAGGGTGGTCCTTGGTCTTTTTACATATCGCTATTGTACGTAAAGATCCGTCTTTGCCTACATTATGTATGTAAGAGTTGGATGATGATGGCCCATTGAAAATCACGACTTGCCACGTGACCTGGTTATCATCAGGAGATAAAGCTTTTACTTACTTATGGATATATCATTATGTTTATTGGTAATTTGTTAATTACCAAGTAATCATAGAAATGGATGCTTTTAACGAATTCATTTGTGCTTCATTTTCTTTGCATTTTTGGGTGCTTTTAAAAACATAAATATTGTTATAAATATTAGTATTAAGAGATACTTCTAAATGTACGATTTTTTGAACCTATGTCTGGTTTTGGCTCTGTGTGCTGGTCTTATATCATATATTTTACATGGTTGGTATTGAACATTTGACTGTTTAGGCTTTTGGCACTTGGTGGTGGAGTTCACTGTAATCCACCGTATCATCAATAAGTTGCACACCATGTACAAGATGAAGCTTTTTTATAATAAATATCAGTATATGGCATTTTCGCATTTTCTGTGGTGAATCTGGTGATGTGTACAGTGTGTCACTAGTAACGATACTCTGTAATACTCTGTAGCTCGATTTAGCTACACACAATAATACCACACATATTTATTTCTGATCAATATGTTTCGTGATACATACATATAAATATAACTAGCACCACAATCTCTTTGCTCATTGCACAACAATCTGCAGACTTTATTGTGTATTACAAACAGTTTTCTAATTGATTCAGCTCTATAATTCCATTTTAGTTGATATGCATATAAAGAAGCACAATAAGATTGTAACAGTCGGATCAAGGATGGGCATAAATTCTCTTGAATTGCCTATCCACATCATCATAGTTGTCACTGAGATGTTCTTTGACAATATGTTCAAAATAATTGCATTTACTAACTCTCTATAATGTTTTATTGCGTCACACAAAGGTTGGGTGAGTATATCCTTGAACCTTTTACTGCTAAGTCTCTGTAAAGTTTCAGATGCTCTGCAAATTTATTATCTAAATCACAACTCCGTGTGCCTTTCATATCTTTCAGATATGGATCATCTCTGAGGGTGTCACATAATTATATGTCCCTCTCATATTCAGCAGAATGCTAGACTATTTTAAAGAGTGAAATTGAGTGCATCGTCAGTAAATCCCCCCCCCCCTTGAAGAAACAGGGGAAAGGTTCTAAAAAGAAACTCATCTCGAAAGAAGCCATTAGAAAAATTAAGTACAAGCAAATGCCGTGGAAGTCATATACACATAATGGAAGTGAAGAAAGCTAAACCATTCATAAAGAAGCACTTCACCATGCTACAGTTGAATTTAGAAATTCAACGAGAAGCTATGCCAAAAATTAACTTTTAATTTAAAACATGACAGCAAGTTTTGTATGCGTATGTTCAAAGGAAACAGACAGTTTATAATAAAGTCGGTCCCCTAGAAGATGGTGATGGAAACATAATAACAGAGGGATTCTTAATGTCAGAAAACCTAAACCAGTACTTTAGTTTGGTATTGTTTTACTTTTATTTTTTGTATTTACCAGGGAAGGTTTTTGTTCGTTGCCAGTACGAGGGGAGAGAGTCAGACGATTTAGGACAACTAATTGTAACCCCACAAATGGTAGCTAAGAAAATGAGGGATATGAAGGATAATAAATCACCTAGAGTGGATGGGGTTCCACCCAAATTACTTTTGGAAATCATGGAACAATTTAGCATACCGCTTGCAACAGTGTTCAATGTGTCATTAGAGGAGGGAGTAGTTCCGTTAGAATGGAAAGAAGCAAATATGATAGTGTTATTTCAAAAAGGTTCGAGAAACAAGTCGGAGAACTGGAACAGTGAGTTTAACATCGGTGATTTGCAAGCTATTAGAAAGACTATTTTAAAGATCACTTGACTAATTGTCTTGTTAAACAAAACTTGGTAAAGCCATCCCAGCATGGGTTTCTAAAAGCGATGTCATATTTAACAAAGATGTTATGTTTTTGACGATGTCACAAGCTAGGTAGATGAGGGAATACCAGTATATGTAATCTACTTAGATTTACAAAAACCTTCAACAAAGTGCCACATCAAAGATTACTATTTACACTAAAGGCCCATGGCATAGGAAACGGTATGGTTAACTGGATAGAAAAATGGCTTATTGATAGAAGACAACGTGTAGTAGTTGGTGGAGAGGCTTCAAACTGGATATCGGTTTTGACTGAAGTACCGCTGGGATCAGTATTGGGACCTATTATATATACATACATATATATATATATATATATATATATATATATATATATATATATATATATATATATATATATATATAATTTGAGTGATGATATAACAAGCAAGGTGTTCAAGTTTGCAAATTATAATAACATGTTTAGCAGAATTAAAAGTGATGCAGATGTTGGGATATGTAAGTGCCTCGACACAAAGCATGGGAATGAAGATATATACAATATGACTAATGCTAATAATACCACTGTACAAAACAATACATAGGCCTCATTTAGAATATTGTTTACAAGCATGGAGGCCATATCGCAAGTAGGATATAGCTATTCTAGAAAGAGTACGAAGGAGGGCAACCAAAATGACCAGAACTCGGAAATATTAGCTATAAAATGCGTCAAAGAGAATATGGATTAACAACAATAGAAACCAGAAGATTGAGAGGAGGTCAGATAGAAGTATTTAAAATATTGAATGGTTATGAAACTTTTGACAGAAATATGTTTTCTCGGTTAAGTCGGTTAAGGAAGAGAGAAGGACTAGAGGACATGAAGTTACATTAGCAAAAAAGCAGTGTAGACTAGATATGAGAAAATTCTCATTTTCACAAAGGACATTTCCACCTGCCATCTAGAATTGTTTCTCTAGGTGGCAATCTTGTTAAATCTTGTTTAAACCCTTTACATATGCTATTTATAATAATAATAATAATAGACTTCTTTTGCGCCAATATCCTTGAAGATCAAGCTCAGTGACGCGATAAAACCAAGGGATTAAGCAAACTCGTGATCGTAAGACAATGCGTGAGCCATCAATGGATGGATGAATATGTTAGGAAGCTAAGGAGGATAGGCAGCATTAAAGAGATAGGTTTTTAGACATCGGCGAAAATTGAAACTATATTACCTTCTGATTTAACACTGGCAGGAAGCTAATTCCACACAGTTGGTGCGGCAACCTATAAAGCTCGGGTCCCATCTTTCGGTTTCACCCGAGGAATGTAAAGAGGGTTACTTCTGGTTAAGCGTACCTGTCTGGAATTTCTTGCTGGAGTTAGCATCGAATTTAGATATGCTTGGTGTGTAGAGGAGAGTGCTTGATAGGCTATTGTACAAATCTGGAAAATGATATGATAGTGCACAGGGAGCCAATGCAATGATTTTAGAAGCGCCACTGAGCGAGAACAACGAGAACGAGTGACTACCCTTGCTAAAAAATATTTTTGACACGCTGAAGTTTGGCTATATTCTTGTTTATAGTATTGTAAAGGAGGGAATTGCAGTAGTCAAGTATGCTGCTTACTAGAGCCGTTGCGATGGCTTTAGCAACGAAAAATGATATCAACCGGCGAATACGGAGTAGATCTCGGATAAGGTAAAAACAGCAACGACATGTTTTCGATATATGTTGTTAGAAATTAAGTGTTCATCAAACGTTACTCCGAGATTTAAAACTGAGGCGGCTGGTGTGATACTCTGACTCAGGATATGTGTCGCGAAAAGCCACCGAGTTTTGCACTCTGCGTAGAGGTACCAATGATGATAAATTCGATCTTATCTGCATTTAGCTTTAATTTACTGTTTTTCATCCAAAGTGAGACATTTTGGAGACAATCCCTGAGCTGGTTTAAAGAGCGACAAGTATCTGGTGTGGTCGAAGAAACATAGATTTGTGTGTCATCATAAACAACTAATTTGCATCAGTGTCTACAACATAATATATCAACAACCTCACAAAGAGAGGCAACAGATCTTTTCCTCACATGGATGACATCACAGACAGTGACGTAGGTGAGCAGACTTCTCCAAAGCCCACATTCAGATGGAGCTACAAGTGCGGATTCAGTGCAGTCCAGCCTAAATCCTGCAAACAATGCTAACAAGTATATTCCAGCTAGTTCTAGATCTCGGATATTGCTTTATGATTGGATGGTGCCTAAGTTGCTTTATAAACTACAGTATCATAAGTTGATCGAGATTTAATAATTAATAATAACCTTACCAGTCTTGATTGAATTGTTCATCACCAATGGAAGTAGAAGTCAGCAACTAGTCGTATAAGGAACACACTAATCACGTTTTCCTGTACTCTCATGAGTGCCTCATGCAGACATAGACATGAAAACGGGCAAGGCGACACCCGCCTCCTGGGATTTCGGTAGTGCTATGTGGTTCCAGCCCAAAGTATATCAGAAGATACAATGAAATGGCTGTGTACGTTTGTCAACAGCACCTACACATGCACGCACACAGGCACGCACGTACACACACACGTGCGCACACACACGCACGCATACAACACACGCTCGCACACACACACACACACACACACACACACACACACACACACACACACACACACACACACACACACACACACACAACATACATGCACACATATACACACATAGTGACACACACAGTGTCATACACACAAACACACACACATACCCACAAAACATACATGCACACATATACACACATAGTGACACACACATAGTGACACACACATAGTGACACACACACACACACACACACACACACACACACACACACACACACACACACACACACACACATACACACACACACACACACACACACAAACACACACACACACACACACACACACACACACACACACACACACACACACACACACACACACACACATCTAGCATATCGAAACACTGACACTTTACTCTTTGACCATAGGCACTTTACTCTTTAATATCCTAGATTACATTTGCAAATCAGATTTTACACAGGCGGCCTGCTCGTTCTCTACCAACCCATGCATCAATCAAGTCACTGTGTAACTCTTTCTCAAGTCATTTTAAAGACAAATTCAGCCTGATACATTCAGCCTTCACAGATCACACCTCAGACACTATAAATGGCGACTCTCCACAACTAAATTCTAAACTCACATCGTTTGAACCGGCCACAACTACTGAAGTGAGAAAAATAATCATGTCATCCCCAAGTAAATCCTGTGATCTTGACCCACTTCCGATCATACTACTGAAAGCATGCCTTGACGTTTTAATTAAACCAATAACAGATATAATAAATGCATCACTCTGCTCCGGCTTATTCCCTGAAGACTTTAAATGTGCACATGTAAACCCAATTCTTAAGAAGACAACTCTGTCAAAAGAAGATCTAAACAGCTACAGGCCTATTTCTAACCTTAGCTTCATTTCCAAAATACTCGAAAAGGTTGTTGCAAATCGACTTACTTCTCACATCAACATAAATGGTTTAACCAATGCATCACAGTCTGCGTACAAACAATTTCACTCAACAGAAACTGCTCTTTTAAAAGTACACAATGACATAAACCTTAACATTGATAATGGCAAAGTTACTGCACTGACCCTGCTTGACCTATCCGCCGCTTTCGACACCATTGACCACGAGATTCTCATTACACGCTTATCAACGTGGTACGGGATATCTGGCACAGCCTTGAGCTGGTTTACTTCATACCTTACTGACAGACGGCAAGCCATTAAAATAGGTAACTGCTTCTCAGACATGCTGCCCACCTTTTGTGGTGTCCCCCAGGGTTCTGTTTTGGGTCCGTTGCTTTTCACTCTGTACACAACACCATTAAGCTCAGTTATCCAGAGTCACAACCTGGATCATCACCTTTATGCAGATGACACACAAATCTATGTTTCTCTGACCACACCAGATACTTGTCGCTCCCTAAACCAGCTCAGGGATTGTGTCCAAGATGTCTCCGTTTGAATGAAAAATAGTAAATTAAAACTAAATGCAGATAAGACCGAATTTCTCATCATTGGTACCTCAACGCAGCGGGCAAAGCTCATTGGCTTTTTCCCCACACATATTCTGAGTCAGAGTATCACACCAGCCGCCTCAGTTTTAAATCTCGGAGTAACGTTTGATGAAAACTTCAATTTCAAACAACATATCTCGAAAACATGCCGTTGCTGTTTTTAGCATATCCGTGATCTTCGCCGTATCCGCCGGTTTTTATCACTTTCCGTTGCTAAAACCATCGCCACAGCTCTAGTAAGCAGCAGACTCGACTACTGCAATTCCCTCCTTTACAATACCGCAAACAAGGACATTGCAAAACTTCAGCGTGTCCAAAATTGTTTAGCAAGGGTAGTCACGCGTTCTCTTCGTTTTTCTCGCTCAGTGCCGCTTCTAAAATCACTGCATTGGCTACCTGTGCACTAACGCATCATTTTCAAAATGTGTACACCTTAGCCTCCTAGCTTTTCCATCCATCCGTTGACGACTCACGCATTGCTTTCGATTATGAGATTGATTAATCCCCTGGTTTTGTCGCGCCACTGAGCTTGATTTTCGAGGATATTGGCGCAAAAGAAGTTACTATTATTATTATTAAATAAAACTTGATGAAATCCGGGGATCATATTTGACATTAAATCTTTTAGTGTGTAGCATAGAATATAACTTTTAAAAGTGAAACAACAAAGTTAATGACATCCAATAATAAACCACTTAAACTAAGCATTAACTTTAACTGTACCTCACCATGTGCAGCACAGCACAGCACAGCACAGCACTGTATAAAACTACAAATATCCCATCTTATCCCTTGCCCATATTGCCTCACGCTATGCTCTATGTATATATTTGAAGACATACATTGAAATACATTTGTCAGCAACTGGTTTCCTGCATAATATCATTCTTAATCCACCGTTTCTTTGTGGTTCTAGGTGCAATAATGCGTGCTCCCTTCTTAAGACTCACATCAATGAAGAATTGATAACATCATAATTAGCCATGCATCTCATGCCACCAACCTCAATTGGCAGATCACAGTTTACTGTTGTATCTACATGTAGAGGTTTGCCCTTGTCACAGTTGCTAGCAAACCTTTTAAATCATTAATATTATCCAGGGCGAACCCATTTCTAACTACATGTGCCAATCAGTTTGGATTTAAAAAGCAGCACTCTACTGAGATGCTCATGATTTTTATTTTTGTTAAAAGAACTTTTTTGAAACCATATTGCGAATGGCTCCTCTATGTATGTTACAATGTTGGATGCCTCCAAAGCCTTTGACAAAATAAACCACAGTAAGCTATTCGATAAATTGATTGACCGTGGGTATCCCGCTTTTATTGTACGTATGTATAGCACCCACAAAATTACCTTCAGATGTTGTCAGGGCTTTTCTAGCTGTTTTACTGTTTCAAATGGTGTTAAACAGGGTGGTATTGTTTCCCCTACCTTTTCAATATGTACATCCATGATGATTTAAGTGTAAAGTGGTTGTCTTTGTGCAGCCACGTTAATCAATCACTTGATGTACATGACCTCTGTATATTTCTCCCAGTGTTGCTGGTTTGAGAAAAGTTACAGATTGCTGTGCCAAGTATGGTGAATTTTTTAATAGTACTTATAAATCCAACAAGTCCTATTGTGTGGTTGTTGATAGCAAACCCCAGGACATGAAAAATATACATTGTGTCAATCTCAATAATCATCCATTACCTTATACTACGAAATGTAAATATCTTGGTCATAATATAATCAACACATCTTACTGATGATGATGACATTGCCAGACAAACAAGCTAATGTTTTAGCTCAAACAATTTGTCTTTATAGTACTTCCACCAAAACTACTTTATTTCAAGCTTACACGTGCTCCAATGTATACTTCAAGTCGAGTGCAGATTCAAAAATCTGAGCTTGAAAAGCATTAATTACCATCGCATACAATAACAGTGTCAGAATTTTACTGTAGTGCAAGTTCGCATTCGCATTCGGCTTGGGAAACATGTAATGTTTTTGCGGTGTAGTGTCTGTTGCGCATGTGTACAATCTACTACTACCAAACTCCAACCTGAGAGGTATGTTGCTGTGGTATACGGCTGGGGGAGTTCATAGAATAACGTGAACTGCATCAGACAGTTCTTCATGCAGAAGAGAAGATAACGGCCTAGCGAATAGATTCCTGAAAATAAATTTTTAATGGATGTCATTAGATTTGAAATATATATATATATATATATATATATATATATATATATATATATATATATATATATATATATATATATATATATATATATATCCGACATGTTAGGCAAATTATTGTCGTCATTATTGAAAAACTATGTTTCGACCAATATTACACATAACTGCACAAATAAGGTGTCAATTCCCATGTCTTCAGGGGCGAAGATCATTAAAAACCATTGCTGAATTAACTACGTGTGTCTTTGGCTTGCTATGCAAATTTTAGCCAGCATTACCCAAAGCCAATATTGCAGGTAGGTTGTGAGGGTTGACGTAAGGAATTGTGTTGTTTTTGCTACCAAAGGTTAAGCTGGGATCAATTCAAGGTATAATAAATACAGTTATTCCACTAAGTTCGTTTACTGATCGAGATAAGTAGCAAGCCAGTATGATCTATCCTGATCTGCCCGGCCTCAACCTACCAGGTTATAAGTTAATAATTGAAGAAGTTCTGATTACAATAAAGTTGACAGCTGAGAAAGGAACTAAAAGTGTGTTGTGAATTTTAATAGTGTCACAATGTTGGGATGTACATGTAGCCACCCTCTATGCATGTTAGGCATGTGTAACACAACACCTAAGACAGTTTGCCAGTTAATTTACTGCACAAGCACACGTCGAAACTAGGATATACAAGCTGCATGGTGGCAACAGACACGGTGTCAAATACATTGAAATGTACTTAAATACAAATAGTCTTGAGGGATTCAAATACAAATACTTTTAAAAGCAAAATTATTTAAATACAAATACAATGAAAAGTATTTCAAATACCTTTTTAAAACACCTTTTTATTTTCAGGATATTATTATCATTTTGTAAGTAAAAGAAACAAAATCATATCAAGTTATCTAGTTCATAGGCATAATTAGTGACACACAATAACAACTGATTAAGAAACCTCTATCCATAGAGTTAAAAGCCATAATATGTAAAAAGACCAAGGACCACCCTTGCAAAGGTGTACATGCAGTATTTAAATCCTTTAATATAAAAGGGTTAATTGATCTGTATCTGAATAAACAATTCCAGTTGTGACAGACAACAGATAATAAGCCATTAATTATTTGTAAATAGGTATAAAAAATACTTAGCATTCTGCAGGATGTTAATATGCATGATTCACAAGCGACGGTACACTTGGATGTATACATATATTGTCAAGCAACAATTGTTTAAAGGGAAAACAAAGTCAATGTTTGGATCATATGGGATTAACAGAGTGAATAAAAAGTAACAACTTCCAACAACAATCATATTTTTAACGTCAGTGGTTTACCAGGAAAAAAATGTAAAACACATAGACATAGAAAGTCTACAGACTACGCCATTTTAGAAACAAAATGACGTCAGAGAGTCTTCTTGGTCGGCGTGAACTGTGCATGCATATTATTATCTGTTACTTTCTAACCTAACCACGAAAACGACCGCCAACAGCCGCCAAACTTCTCCCCACATTTCTTACATACATATACATACACTACATTACAAAAAAATCACTTGCATTCGTCTAACGAAGAAAATTCACAACAGAAACGCAAATCTTGGCGAACGGCAACTCGACAACTTCGACTACCGTAAACTCGCTATTATAAGTTAGCTTTACACAAAATACCGCTAGATGGCGCGCGAATATTTATTAACCTTACTGCATTCGCACGCGCGAATTAGTTTCATTAATTATAAATAATATAATAATAATTAGCTGCATCACTATGATCTACAGAAAATGTTAAACGGCAAACTAAGGCAACGCTTTGGTGATATGGGTCTAATAGAGTTGATAAAAAATAACAATTTAATATACAAATATATAATTTTATTAGTTTATTTTATATAGCGCCAAATCCACAATTCTCTTCTCTTCTATTCAACATACTGTTATTAAAGTATATGCAATAATAAGAATGCTACCCACAGGTAATATTTAAAAATAAATATTAAAAATACATGTGTCTGCATAATTATCCAACATTGCCTATTAGTTATAAAAGAAAAAGGAAATTACGTGTTTTTCAATGAAGTCACATTGTTTATTTTATCAATATTTCTATAAACATCCCGCGTGTACTGCGAGCATGCAAGCTTATATTACATAAGCGATGTTTTAACAATAATAACTAAAACAATAACATGTTAATATTACTGTTTTTAAATCCTTCTTTTTCTACCACCATAATATTTCCCATATATTCATATTCCTTTTTACAGTTTAGAGATTTATTGTTCCGATAATTAATAAAGTGTCTTGTTCAAAAATAATAATTATTACATATCTGATGGTGGAAATGTCATTCATGAGTAGAACAAATAGCTTCAGTAATATGTTCTTATGCATAATGGTTGTGTATGTGCTGAATAAAAATTATTATTACGTCGTACTTATTTTACTACTTTAATTATTTATTACTATTAACCATACTTTTATATTCATTTATTTCAATTGTTGTTATGTAATTTGTATGTTTATTTATGACTGATAGGTCAGCTTAGTTAATGATATAGAAACATGTATTTTCATTATTTATTTTTAAATAATATTATCTGAGTAGTTTTCTCTTTATTGTATTTTTAATAGCATTATTTTGTGAAGCGCCACAAACAATTATGGATGTGGCGCTACATAAATAAAATATTATATTATAATAAAAACAATTGTTTGTTTATTTAATATAGCGCCACATCCAATTTAAACTTGTTCATGGCGTTTTACATAAATTAAAATGCTAAACAACAAATACACACCAGAAGAAAAAAAACATAAATATACTAGAAACATATATGAACAATTATAAAAATAAAATATCAATATAAAAATAATAAAACTTATAATTTCCTGCAAATCATAGTGATGATAATAATTAATTATTATTATTATATTATTTATAAGTAATTAAACTATTTCGCGCGTGTGAAGTAAAACAATTAAATATTAGCAGTCAGAAACGTGGCGTCTAGCGGTATTTTGTGTAAAGCTTTTAAAAGCGATTTTACGGTACCGCTGAGCGGTCGAACAAGTTGTACTCGAGATCTGCGCGTTTTTGTGTGTGAATTTTCTTCGTCAGAGGAATGCAAGAGATTTTATTACATAATGTAGTGTATGCATATGTATGTAAGATATGTGAGGAGAAGTTTGGCGGCTGTTGGTGGTCGTTTTGATGGTTAGGACAATCAAATCGGGTCGTCTAGGATCCGCGCTGTGTCTGTGACTGTCCAAACGAATCCACCGAACCACTGTTTCAGTTCTGCTCGATTCATAGGTTAACAAGAAGACATCTTACTGATACTGTCTTTCACTGTACTATTACTATAAGCGTTTGAGGAACAGTGTGGCATATTGATGTCGCGATTTCGTTGTAAACCGACGTAAGGCAACTTTTAGCGTACCGCTTGGCTCTCTGTTATGACAGCTGAACCAGCAGACGACTCTCTGACGTATTACTTTTCCAAACTGCTGGGTTGTGATTGGTTGCAAGATCCAAGATGGGCCGGTTCATGGTGTCGGTGATTTAGCTAGATTTTCCCACTTTAAGACCACTTTCTGAGGTAACCACTAAGGTGAAAAATTGGATTGTAGATGCAAATGATTAGCTAGTGTAAACTCTTTTAGGTGCATAACACTAAACTGTAGCCTTTTTTTTCACTTTAACAGTCTTAGATAATTATAATAACATACCAGTAGTACAGTGTAGATATAAACATATTTGTAAAACATTCACTACATAACAATATGCGAGAGGTCCCAGGAACAAATATGCATAAAGTAACATAAAGTAATACATTGTGCATGCTAGTTTATATTTACTAGATATATCCATCTAAACCAGGTTTAATATTCTGGTAACTTCTGTCTGGTAACACATGTTCTTCGTGTTTACGAGACAGTTTGTTCAACAGTATTGTTGAATTATATGGAAACCCTCACATTTGATCAAGGCTTGGGACTTGCATCTCGACTCAAAAACCAGACATAAAGTTTGATATGCATTGCTTTTTCGGTTTGTTAGGATTAATGTACTGCTCAATCTTAATACAGTAGTCCCCTTCTTATACGGCTCCCTCGCCACATTTTCATTGCAATAGCATTTTCTAATACAAACTACGTTTCACCAGCGGCCACCCGGCTAACGTGGGCAATGATCAGGGTTGGATGAAGAATGTTCCCCTCTTCAGCCAATCGCTCGTCAAAAACTGCAATCTTTAACTACAAGTCAAAAACAAATTAAGAAGGCCTACAATATACCCTCGTCGTTCTTGGCAAAACATCACATAGACGGTATTATTGCAATGTTAGAGATCTCGGATGTACCTAAGCCCCTCAACTCCATTGACGTAAAAAAACGTTTGTTTACGTCAATGCTCAACTCCGCCTGGATCCTGGGATATTAATGGGTCTTAAGTTTCTAACATCCGGGTAGCCTTACCCCAGATTACGGTAGAGACGCTGATTGGCTCTCAGGCCAACTATGAAATAAAAATTAAAATAACGATATACTTTTACAAGATAATAATATGCGTAGTTCCGCAGCCGACCGACAGTCGGTTAAGCGAGACTAGTCCATGTGCAATTATGTTATCGCACGAATGTCGTCCGCGTTGTGCTGTTTTTTTCAAAAAAAATGGTAATATGTGAAAAATATTGAAGAAGCTTCACATAAGCTATAATATCCTTGGTTGTACCTATATATAGGTCCGTGTATATACCGTTTTTTCATTTTTCGTTTTCAAATTTGCGAACGAAAAACGAATTCCTTTTTCGTTTTTCGTTTTCCGGTTTCAAAAGTGAAGTAAGAAAAACGAAAAACGAATTAGTTTTTCGTTTTCAAAAGTGAAGTAAGAAAAACGAAAAACTAATTCGTTAGATGTATTAGTTAGATGTATTGCTGTGAGCTCCATTCCAATGGCTCCTGGCTACCTCACTGATCCGTTCACGTTAAACAATATTGTGTATGATTGTTACACTTGCAACTGCACAAATATTCCTGTCAAGAAGTATAACTTGTCTTTAGGCCAGTGTAAATTTGCTTACAAATTTGGAAAACTTTGGGACACTATCCCGGAATGTATACAGAATTCAAGCAGTGCAGAGATCTTTAAAACACACATTTTAACAGTTTCTCATGATAGATGTACACACTTGCAAACATTTCATGATAGATATGGCTGAGTGATTGTTTGCACTTGGCTGGTATATTTGTTTAGATTAATCAATATTTGTGTGGTAGTGGTAGTGGTAGTCATAGAAAGGTCTTTATCTCAGACAATCATATTTTTATTGTTGTTATTACTATTATTGTTATGTAGAAGTGGATGAGTTTGAGCAGTTTGCCAGTCGAATGTGGACTGTGGTTTAGTCATGCCTTTTGGGATGTCTATGAAGTGCACATAATCTTATATCATTATAATTAAAGATTTAACTGTAAGCCTAATGATTTTAAAAATTATTTGTAATTTTTTTTATTCAGGTTTCCAATAGAATATGAAACAGTGTCACCTGACTGTTTATTAACAACTGAAATGGAGTATGTATGGAGTTGCAAGTGTGACAAACATGCATTCTATTTTTAATGCAAACCGATCAGTGAGATAGCCAGGAGCCATTGGAATGGAGCTCACAGTCAGTGCTGGGATGTAACGAATTACATTTACTTCGTTACATTACTTAAGTAGTTTATTTTCAAATCTACTTGTAACGAAGTACATTTTTTTGGAATTACTTTTACTTGTAACGAAGTACTTTTTGGTTTACTTTCTTACTTTTTTACTTCTAAATTTTGCGTTACTATAATCTACCACCAATTTTAAAATTAGTATCAACCCCTGATTGTGTAGTCGTTGTTTGCGTAAAGCAAACAACGACTACACAATCTGACCTATTATATAACTGGCGCTTGGTTTCCGAGACTTCCCAGCGGGTGCTAAAACCCATGAAGGGTCTGTTTGATTAAGGTCAATTAAAGAGTAAATGTGGGGCAAGGCATTGTTTGTTTTGTGCAGATATCAATGATCAGTCGCATTTCCCTGCTGCCAGTCCTGGCTTCGCACATCGGTGTTTCCGCAAGACCGGCGCGTCGACCATGCCGCGAGTCAATGGCTTGAAAAATGCAATCGAGATTCAATGACACTTTTGTTTAGAAATCGCATAAATAGGTTGCATCTCAGTAGAAAAGATCAGTATATTGCTATGTTGAAATATCATGATGAATTGCGTCACAAATATTAGGCGTAACACTTAGCCATGCAAAACATGCTACTGATACATAAACTTATGAATTCATCAAGCGTGTATAAAATGGGGAGTCGTAGTCGTTTTGGCGTGGTAAATGCGCGTTATAAATCGGTATTTTAACGATAACTGAAAGACGAAGGAAGTTGTGCCAATAATGAGCGTATTGATTTTAGTTTTGAATCTTTATGCGAGTTCAGCGAGTGAAAGCCAGGTTATTATTCTAGATCTTATATTATCGTTCATCTCCATACATCGTGGTCTGTTGGTGCATAATTTATTTCAAAACTGTACAATTTCGTGATTTTTCGTTTGTTCAACACTCAACAGTGTTTTTTTTAACATCGCATAGGCTGCGCGGTCGACGCGCTGTACCCTCCTGTTCTACGAGGTTTGTGGTGCAGTGGCTGCATTAGTCTTCTTTGAAATGCTGTTGGTAGTAGATACAGAATGGAATCGTAGTAAAAATGAACGCTACATTTAAATATCAAAACACTTTAAATTTAGTAATTATCTTAAGCTAAGATAATTATATCTATCACAAAAGACAAACATCAACAGCATAAGTGAAATGGTGGCATCAGAAGATCTTATATATATATATATGTATATGTATATGTATATGTATATGTATATGTATATGTATATGTATATGTATATGTATATGTATATGTATATGTATATGTATATGTATATGTATATGTATATGTATATATATATATATATATATATGTATATATGATGATGAAAATATTATATATATATATATATATATATATATATATATATATATATATATATATATATATATATATATATATATCAGGTTTGAAAAAAATCATGATCATTATTTTTTTTAATCGGATTTATTTGATTTAAATCGGATTTGTTTTATTTTAAAATAAACTTGGAGCTTCTTAATTGAAAACTTGCTTCCTATTAAACACAATTATTAAGTACAATTGGTACATAAATTAATTAGCACATCTAAGTAGATATAACACTTTAAATATGTTAAAAAATGAATAGATAAAATAAATAAAGTCATAAGTTAGATAAGTGTAAAATTGTATAAATAAAACCAGATAAAATAATTAGCAATATACAGGATGTGATTGTATAATAAATATGCAGTTAATTCATATAAATAATTGCCATTTAGAAAGTAAGTTATATAAACAACTTACTGACTAAAAATATATATAATAATAATAAATAATAATAAAGTTATATGCGAGACATGATGACTATCTTACAGATTAACCGTGTATAACGAATTGGCCCAGCTAATCCACATTGGGCCATTTACTATTTCAAAACAATTGTACATATAACCCTAATCAAGTCGTTATATATATATATATATATATATATATATATATATATATATATATATATATATATATATACATACATATATATATATATATATAGTGCATATGTAAAACAATATGTATGTACGGACATGCATGGGCATGCCATATTGATACATTTGAAATTTGCATTACACTTTAAATTAAACATGGACAATTTAATAATGTAACCTGAAGGAACGAGTGTAATACTATAATGTATAATAATGTTTTGCTACTTTGACACAACACACATTGTTTCTTATCATTCTGATCTATTTCACATATGAATTTCTTCGGCAGTAATGTTATTGTTACACACGATCATCACCAGGCGTTCCCAAAACCGGCCTAATTTAGTACAAGAACTTGTCCCGGCAGATGACCTAGATTTTTACCACATCAGAAAATGGATGACGGGTAATGAAATGTCAGAAGTGGTCTGTTCATATGAAAATGGTATGGAAGCCAATATGGCAGTAATACAGACACGTCGGTGAACTATTGAAATGCAGCTGAAGTATCATGTATGTCACAACGCCCTGAAAGACTACAATAACTGTATCCGTTCGAATCAGTGATGGCAACAGTGCCAGAACGGGCGATAAAATCGAAATTTGACGCGTCAGTGACGGTGTCGTGGAAATCGTGTGTGGTTTGCGAAAGACCGTTTGTTTTCAAGTCGCCCAGACAATTTTGTTTGCATCTAAGAGAGTATCATTGTACCAAAGAGGGTGGATCGTTTGTATGTCACTACGGTCGTAACGGTGTTTGCCCGTCATTGCCCATTGACGGTGTAAGCGACACCGATTACGAAGCTCATGTTGTCAAGGATCACGTCAATGCAGCAGGCGCCGCAGGGAAACCAGGTTTGTAGTTTACAACGACAATTCTAATAGAGTAGTCCTTCCGATGGTGCCTGTATTATATATACATGCATACATACACTCACCTTAAATGCCTATAAAATGTAGTTTTATTTTAAATTAACCACAGCGGGAACAAGCGCTGGAACAAGTGCCAGAACGATTCGGAACGGACTTAAAACAAATCTTTATGCTTTGAGTGAAATTTATTCTTTGTGTACCATTGAATAATGGCATAGTGTAACTCATTTGTTAGTATAGTATGAAGACATAATAATAAAAATATATAGAATAAGGTATGTTAATGAGCGATGGAATGGGCTATGTTCAGTATGTGGAAGTTAAGTCAAATTAGTGCCAATGACGTTCCATCGTTGTTCAGTCGCTCATTTAAATCTCATTTATTCTATATATTGTATCATCATGCTAATATATTACTTACATTATACCACTATTCAGTGATAGACGATGTTTACATTTCACATGAAGCACATAGATATGTTTTGAGTCCAATCCAACCCATTCAGCACATGTGCAAAACAGCTTAATTGGCTTAAGAACTCATACATGTATGCATAGTGCATTGCATACATATATTATATACATTACATACTTATGGATCTTCCAGCCAATCTGCCTATGTCACAATTCTTGTGCGTAATTTGGCTCTTGGCGTCTATTTGCATACAGTACATATTATATTAATTATGAATAACTTAATAAACTATAAAGTTATTTCAGTAAGTGTGTTATAATATACATTGTAGACATTTTTCAACTGGTTGACCCATTTTTATAGGCTAGCTTTTTATGTAAAAGAGATAACATATTTAAATTGATAAAAGTCCTCAGTCATCTCTTGTTTCTTCTTGTCTCCGGCACTAGGCACGGTTGTATTAACTGACTAGTCTATATATAATTATGTTGTTACAATGTCATGTCAGTCATGATCTTATAAGGTCTCATTGTACTAGTCAGTCTTTTTAGAACATTTAGACCAAGCCAACCTTCTATGCTAGCATTGAAGGAGGTCAATGCCAGGGTGCTTGTTGTCCTCACTGGGTCTTTTACGTCTCAAAAGGACCAACATTAGCATGATTCTGTGATACATGAGCGATACATAGTCGCCCATGTTGAGATTTGTTTACGCAAAATATAACATGATACATAGTTGCCAATGTTAAGAGCCAAGTTTTGTTTCGCAAAATATAACATGCCTGTCGCATCGGGGTATTGAATGTGGGCTGCCGGCCAGCCAGGCGAATGTGCTAACCATAACACTGTCCACATCTCACAAATGATCAATTTCAGTGTGTTGATTGTATAAGAAAACTCAAGAGTCAAGAGTCTCAGACAGGACTGTCACTGGACATCCTTGTGTGTGTCTGCCATCTTGATCTATTACAGCTGTCATACAGTGTTCCACTGTTGTGTTTGCTCACGTTGCTGCAGATGCCATGTCGGAGACTGAGAGGAGATTGGAGAGGTTCACAGACTCGTCAAAGGATGTGTCAAACCCTGCGGTGGTGCAGGACCAGTACAGGTGGACCCTGTACATGTCGCAAGTGAATCTTCCCGCAGTCCTCAATGACCCTCGACTCAACAGACGCGAGACAGACTTCTTTACAAAGACGTGGGGTGAAGCTTTTGAGACGACCCGCGTTGCACCGTCTCTACACCTCCCCAACATCACCAGGGACCATTTCAAGAAATATCTCAGAAAAACATCTTCAGTATGTATGCACCAGTGGACATGGTACTATGTGATGGCAGCCATGTAATCAGGCCTTCAGTTTGGAGTAATACAATCCCATGCTGCCATGTACAATTACTAAAGTTCATATTAAAAGCATTATACATACGCAGTGTAAAACTATTGTTTCTATAATTAATTAATAAATATACATTTTTATGGTAAATGGTAAATGCACATCGCAGACATTTTTTGCCATACACAGTTAACCATTGACAAATGTGCAACAATGCTTTTCTTGTAAATAAACAAAACGCGAACCGGTACTTACCTGGACCAGTGCTTGTTAATGTTTGAAAATTGTGTTACAATATTTCAGTGTGTCATAGAATTACATTGTGTGGTCACATCATGATGCAACAAAATGTTAATGAGTAGCAGAATCTGTGTGCTGTCTTATGAAATATTGAGCCCCACAGTGAAAGTGAGTGTAAATCTACAAACCATTTGCATGGGCCTACTGGATCACATGCACATGTTTAACCAGGTCCATGCAAAACTGAAAGAGATGTGGGACTATAGACATACACAGAAAGATTGTTTTGTAATATTTTGTCCAATGTGTGATTGTAATGTTACTACAATTTCCAGAAGCACAGAGACCACTTGAGGAATACTTCCAGCGGGCAGTGTGGTGGGGTGGATGAACTGGACTGTGCATTTCCTGTACTGCAGAGTCGTAAACTTGGTGAGTAAAGTCCTGTTGCACTGATTGTTTTTGGTGCATGCGTGTGATAATAATCCAAACGATGCTGATTATGACATTTAATTTTGCAAATTAGATGAATAAATACTAGTTCTGTATCGTGGTTCTATTTGAGGTATAAGTGTAAGCAATACTTTTACATGTACAGAATGAAATGTCATATTTCATTCATCTATCAATGTGGATGTACCGGGAATTCAAACAGCACTTCCAGATTCTAGAGATTTATTTCACATCAGTGTTAATGATGCTGTACATCAAGATATTTTATGTGAACTGCAGTCGGCATATAAATCCATATGTTCAATTTCTAATAAGAGCAGCACAGTTAGGTAAATTATTGTAAACAAACACTTCACTGCCACTATAACACCTGTCATAATTTTCATTAAAATATATTTAACAACATGAAATGGCACTGATATATTTTTAAGCAAGTATAAAATGTCAGACTTTTAGTTAGATCTAAACTGCTTCATTTGCCTGGCTTGTTTTACAGAGAAATTCCAGGCACAACTTGATGCAATTCCAAAGGTAAGTGTTGTATGAAAAACTATGAAAACAACAAACATGCAAAGTTTATAATATTTTTGTTTGGGATAAATAACAGCACACTAGTTGTCACAGTTGTTTTATAATAGAATCATAAATTTGATACATGTTTGATTAGATACTCAACTGAGTTATGCTTTTACTTTTTGCATATAGCTGAGTCAGGTTTTAGAACTAAGTTTCATAATTGTTCCATGCTATATTAATGGTGTTGAGAAAGTGTTCTGAGTATTATACAAAATGTGATGCTTTATTGTTGGCCAGAATTTTTCATTATGGTCTATCTCACCATAGTTGTGTTCATGATAAAGGTTATTGTGTTCATCTTACACAACGTGTTCATGTTACAATTTAATGGGTTCACATTACAAATTGTTGTGTTCATGTTTTAGATATTTATGCACCCAAACTTCAGCCTTGAAGACAAGGACACGTTCTGCGCTGTCTTCCCATGGACCCAGGTTGAAGGTGGTCTGCAGCAGTCGGACCATCCACAGCAGTCGTCTAAGTTACTACAGGAGAAGGTAGGCACTGAGACACTTCATGGGCACTGAGACACTTCATGGGCACTGAGACACTACAAGGGGACTGAGACACTTCAAGGGGATTGAGACACTTCAAGGGGATTGAGACACTTCAAGGGGATTGAGACACTTCATGGGCACTGAGACACTTCAAGGGGACTGAGACACTCCATGGGCACTGAGACACTCCAAGGGGACTGAGACACTCCAAGGGGACTGAGACACTTCAAGGGGACTGAGACACTTCAAGGGGACTGAGACACTTCAAGGGGACTGATACACCTCATGGGGACTGAGACATCTCTAGGGGACTGATACACCTTTAGGGGACTGATACACTTCAAGGGGACTGAGACACTTCAAGGGGACTGATACATTTCAAGGGGACTGATACACTCGAAGGGGACTGATACACTCGAAGGGGACTGAGATACTTCAAGGGGGCCGAGACACTTCAAGGTGACCGATACACTTCAAGGGGGCTGAGACACTTCAAGGGGACTGATACACTTCAAGGGGGCTGAGACACTTCAAGGGGGCTGAGACACTTCATGGGCACTGATACACGTCAAGGGGGCTAAGACACTTCAAGGGGATGATACACGTCAAGGGGACTGATACACTTCAAGGGGGCTGATACACTTCATGGGCACTGATACACTTCACGGGGACTGAGACACTTTGTGGGCACTGAGAGACTGCCATTTAAATGCACTGAGACACTTCATCTATCATCACTGTATGTAGTACTATGTACAGCTCAACCACTACTGTACTTATTGCTCCACAGCTACTGTACTTACAGCTCCACCATCATTGTACTTACAGCTCCACCACTATTGTACTTACAGCTCCACCACTACTGTACTTACAGCTCCACCACTACTGTACTTACAGCTCCACCACTACTGTACTTACAGCTCCACCACTACTGTACTTACAGCTCCACCACTACTGTACTTACAGCTCTGTCACTACTGTACTTACAGCTCCACCACTACTGTACTTACAGCTCCATCACTACTGTACTTACAGCTCCACCACTACTGTACTTACAGCTCCACCACTACCGTACTTACAGTGCCACCATCAATGTACTTACAGCTCCACCACTACTGTACTTACAGCTCCACCACTACTGTACTTACAGCTCCACCACTACTTGGACATTGTGGAGGTGCAGATTGCTAAACAGATCTCTCTGCGGTCGGAGTCGTTCTTCCTTGCAATGTCATCACAAGACAAGTTGCAGGAGAACATGATCAAGACCTGCTCCGCCATCAAACTGCTCCGGTACGGCTTAGATTATGCAAAACATTATGTTTGGAGTCTCCGATGGAGAGGATAGGAATGGCTGATTTCAGCTGCAGCCTAATCAATTGATGTTTTTCTCATTATTGATATCAACAAGACCTGTTGCGTAGTTATCTATATGCCAGGTCAGAAAGAACACAAGATTAGGCTATACTAGTAAAGTTTATCTCATTCACCACAGTAGATATCACTGAAACTACACTTCCTCAGTAGTGGTCAGTCTACTTAAATACATTACTGAATAATATATATGTATAACATTACAGTAAATAATAACACTCATGACTTGTTGATTTATGCTGACAGAAAGAAAGTTCATCGTTTGGAAGAAGTTCTGGTCGCGGGTCCACTCAAACTCATGAAACTCTCTCAGTCCCGTGCAAATCTCGTCAAACTCTTCAACAAGGTGAGTTACAGACAAACTTGTGAAACTCTCAATCCAGTGCAAATCTCACCAAACAAAGTTGTCAAGAAGACCAGTTAGAGACTTGTGACACTCTCTCAGTCTCTAGCAGATCTCATTGCATTACATGTTATGTTTGTAGATGTGTCTACTTGTTATGCCTGTACAGTGGGGGGAGTTGACTGTTTCAGGCCTTTGATCTGCTTACAAATAGTAAATAGACTGTCACAATTGCAGTAGCCTGATAAAGGTTGTGTTTTTTTAGCTACGCCTGATGGCCACTGTTCACCAGACCCAGCCCACCCTGCAGTTGCTACTGGCAACCAATGAGTTTGTTGGAGCTCTTGATCTCATTGCCACCACGCAGGAAGTCTTGGCCCAGGAACTCACTGGACTCAACAGCTTCAGGTCAGTTAGAGACTTGTAGACTGAATTGTTTGTTGCAGACACCTGTGGTCTCTGTTAGAGACTTGTAGACTGAACTGTTTGTTGCAGACACCTGGGGTCTCTGTTAGAGACTTGTAGACTGAGCTGTTTGTTACAGACACATGGGGTCTCTGTTAGAGACTTGTAGACTGAGCTGTTTGTTACAGACACCTGGGGTCTGTTAGAGACTTGTAGACTGAACTGTTTGTTACAGACACCTGGGGTCTCTGTTAGAGACTTGTAGACTGAACTGTTTCTTGCAGACACCTGGGGTCTCAGTTAGAGACTTGTAGACTGAACTGTTTCTTGCAGACACCTGGGGTCTCAGTTAGAGACTTGTAGACTGAACTGTTTCTTGCAGACACCTGGGGTCTCAGTTAGAGACTTGTAGACTGAACTGTTTGTTGCAGGCACCTGGGGTCTCAGTTAGAGACTTGTAGACTGAACTGTTTCTTGCAGACACCTGGGGTCTCAGTTAGAGACTTGTAGACTGAACTGTTTCTTGCAGACACCTGGGGTCTCAGTTAGAGACTTGTAGACTGAACTGTTTCTTGCAGACACCTGGGGTCTCAGTTAGAGACTTGTAGACTGAACTGTTTCTTGCAGACACCTGGGGTCTCTGTTAGAGACTTGTAGACTGAACTGTTTCTTACAGGCACCTGGGGTCTCTGTTAGAGACTTGTAGACTGAACTGTTTCTTACAGGCACCTGGGGTCTCTGTTAGAGACTTGTAGACTGAACTGTTTCTTACAGGCACCTGGGGTCTCTGTTAGAGACTTGTAGACTGAACTGTTTCTTACAGACACCTGGGGTCTCAGTTAGAGACTTGTAGACTGAACTGTTTCTTACAGACACCTGGGGTCTCTGTTAGAGACTTGTAGACTGAACTGTTTCTTACAGACACCTGGGGTCTCAGTTAGAGACTTGTAGACTGAACTGTTTCTTACAGACACCTGGGGTCTCAGTTAGAGACTTGTAGACTGAACTGTTTCTTACAGACACCTGGGGTCTCAGTTAGAGACTTGTAGACTGAACTGTTTCTTGCAGGCACCTGGGGTCTCAGTTAGAGACTTGTAGACTGAACTGTTTCTTGCAGGCACCTGGGGTCTCAGTTAGAGACTTGTAGACTGAACTGTTTCTTGCAGGCACCTGGGGTCTCAGTTAGAGACTTGTAGACTGAACTGTTTCTTACAGACACCTGGGGTCTCAGTTAGAGACTTGTAGACTGAACTGTTTCTTGCAGGCACCTGGGGTCTCAGTTAGAGACTTGTAGACTGAACTGTTTCTTACAGACACCTGGGGTCTCAGTTAGAGACTTGTAGACTGAACTGTTTCTTACAGACACCTGGGGTCTCAGTTAGAGACTTGTAGACTGAACTGTTTCTTGCAGACACCTGGGGTCTCAGTTAGAGACTTGTAGACTGAACTGTTTCTTGCAGACACCTGGGGTCTCAGCTGACGGAGATGGAGGGACTGATAGACAAGATGATGCAGGAGGACTTTGTGCGGTACGCCACGGCCGACCTCAACCGCCCACTCACAGACGGCGCCTCCACCATGGACGAGGTGAGACATGTCACACGGCAATGTAGAACAGCAACAGTGTGTAGCATAAGATTTAAAAAATGAAGTGTCAAATATATATGTATATATTATATAAATATATTATATATATATATATTATATATATACAGAAAAAACAGAACCCATAAAAATGTTCATTAATCCTACAAAGGTCCATCACATTTCTTCAAATTTGGTTGATTCTCACTTCAGTTTATGGATGATCTGTCCACAAAGTTTTAGTCACCTGAGTCAGTTTGCATAGTTTTTATGTTCTTTTCAAAATGTGCTCCAAATGTTGTCCTCTGTGTTGAAGGCACACTTGCACACGTCGCGCAAAATTGTCAAAGATTCTCGCACATTCCTCCTTGGGGATTTGCCTGATCTTTCCTGTGATTGCTGCCTTCAGTTCACCTATTGCTTGAGGATTGTTCTCATACACATTGTCCTTGAGATACCCCCACAGATAAACATCTGGGGGGTTCACGTCTGGTGAATGCGCTGCCCACTCAACATCACACCTCCTGCTGATCAGTCTGTCATCAAACCACTCTCTAAGCCAGGCTAGGGAGACATTTGATGTGTGGGGGGTGGCCCCGTCTTGCTGGAACCACTGTTGATCTCGATCCATTCCCTTCGTCATCCCAATGAAGCCCAAAACTTCCCCAGTACAGCCACATAGCGCTCCCTGTTCACCATTTGAGGTTGCTCATTTTCATCCTCAAACCAAAATGGGCCGATGATGCCATGTTTGGAAATGTCTACCCATGCTGTGCACTTTTTTGAGTGTAACGGCCTCTGTAAGACATCCTGCGGTAGAGCTGTATCCCAATACACATTATTCTTGCTGTT
Organism: Oasisia sp. SBJ-2009; assembly: GCA_964017155.1. Taxonomy (NCBI): domain Eukaryota; kingdom Metazoa; phylum Annelida; class Polychaeta; order Sabellida; family Siboglinidae; genus Oasisia; species Oasisia sp. SBJ-2009. The sequence goes on along the minus strand of OZ024856.1, from coordinate 3,334,750 downwards.
GACATGTCCTGACAGCAGAAAGTGTGCTTCGTCAATTTTGCGCGACGTGTGCAAGTGTGCCTTCAACGCCGAGGACAACATTTGGAGCACATTTTGAAAAGAACATAAAAACTATGCAAACTGACTCAGGTGGCTAAAACTTTGTGGACAGATCATCCATAGACTGATGTTTGAATCGACCAAATTTGAAGATATTGCATGGACCTGTGTAGGATTAATGAACATTTTCATGGGTTCTGTTTTTTTGGGTCACCCTGTATATATTAATATATGTCTAAAACATAAAGATAGTTTTTTGTAAGCTAACATATAGTGATGTGGTTTAAGTGAACAACCAACAATGGTGTGACTTAGGTGAATAACCAAAAGTGATGTGAGTTAAGTGAATAACCACCAGTGGTTTGAGTGAAGTGAATAACCACCAGTGGTGTGGTTCTAGGGGGACACAGAGATGCCAAGTGACCTGAGTGAGACACAGGTACAAGTGACATTATGACGCGTGCATGCTGCCTCTCGCCTGTCACTAACAGCTATAGTAGGACTTGTGATAGTGTCCAGGACACTTGGTGACAGGGTCACTGATAGCGGCTGTCATACCTGTGTAAAGACAACTGTGTTTATACTCAGAATGTCTACGTATCAATGCAACAGTGAAACATTATCTTAATTGTGTAAAACCAAAATGTAGTCATTTTTCAGTTTAATTGTAGTGCTTGTGTAATAAGTAGTTGTGTTGGATTCTGCATGGGAAAATACTAGCTTCTGCATGGGAAACTACTGCTTCACTGTGGGATAAGGTTAGCTCAATGGCTAAGGTTACATTTCTGTGTTGGTCATGTGCATGCAGAACTACTAACCAGTGATCAAGGCTTGCTTTGGCGAGGGTTAAGGTTAATCCTGTCTGTCACACAAAGCCAAACATTGATTTTGTTTGTTTGAGAGATACTATAAGCTACTATCCTGGGCATAGTGCAACAAACGTTAATGATAATCCCACGTTTAGAGTAACAATTTTGCAGAAGAAACTCGTGATGATTGTCTTGGGCATGCTGCAAGAAGGGTTAATGTTTAGTTTGTTAACCCTGTGGTTAATGTTTGTTAACCCTGTGGCTACGGTTAAATGACTGTGTTGGGTGTTTACAGGAGAAACTCATAGCCATTGTGCTAGGCATGCTGCGACAAGGCAAGCTGGAGTTCATCCACGTCTACCGCCAGGAGGCGTGTACCACGGTGAAGACAGTCATCAAACAGGTGCCTAGAACACTTAGCTGAACACTAGTAGTATACACCTCAGTGATAATTGTCTTCAAATAAACGCACAACACAGTAGACAATTTACCGCAGCAGTTGGCATGTGGAGACTGGTGACACCACAGTCAGAAGAACCTATTGCATCATCCACTCCAAGATCACACAATTATTAGATTATCATATTTACTTATTAGATTAAAATCATTTTAAAGAACATATTATGTAATATGTATACTGTATATTATATATTTATTTGCAGTATTTAATTTTATTGTATATTTATAGGCACTATCTGAGTCAATGCCATACTACATTCCAATTTAACATGTAATGCATGTTGAAAGTGTCAATAAAGCTTTATTATTATTATTATGATAAGCTACATTCTGACAACACACTTGCAGGTCCGTGTGGTGCTTTTCTTACATTAAGGGTACAATGACTACTTTTAAATGGCCGTCAGCACCATGCAAAGAAAAATCCAAGATGGACCAGGGACTCAATTTCTTTGGCTTTATGGGTTCTGAATATGTGCTCATATGCTGTTATAAAACTGCACGATTGTTGCTATCTCGATGACTGAGTTGTTCTGTTGTAGACTGTCATTGAAGCTGTGGCAGCAATGGAGGACATCGACTCAAACACAACCACGTAAGTGTCATCTCCATCTAGACCCTCCACTTGTCACAAACACAACCATATACCGGGGATACGTGTCATCTCCATTTACACACTTCACTTGTCACAAACACAACCACATACGTGTCATCTCCATTTACACACTTCACTTGTCACAAACACAACCACATACGTGTCATCTCCATTTACACACTTCACTTGTCACAAACACAACCACATACGTGTCATCTCCATTTACACACTTCACTTGTCACAAACACAACCACATACGTGTCATCTCCATTTACACACTTCACTTGTCACAAACACAACCACATACGTGTCATCTCCATTTACACACTTCACTTGTTACAAACACAACCACATACGTGTCATCTCCATTTACACACTTCACTTGTCACAAACACAACCACATACGTGTCATCTCCATTTACACACTTCACTTGTCACAAACACAACCACACACGTGTCATCTCCATTTACACACTTCACTTGTCACAAACACAACCACACACGTGTCATCTCCATTTACACACTTCACTTGTCACAAACACAACCACATACGTGTCATCTCCATTTACACACTTCACTTGTCACAAACACAACCACATACGTGTCATCTCCATTTACACACTTCACTTGTCACAAACACAACCACATACGTGTCATCTCCATTTACACACTTCACTTGTCACAAACACAACCACATACGTGTCATCTCCATTTGGACATCTATTTGTGAAATTTGGCTGAGCAGATGAGTTTGTGGCTGTTTCTGAGTGAAATTTGCTAGACCAGATGTGTTTGTATGTGAAGCCTGGCTGATCAGATGAGTTTGTGTTTGTATGTGAAGCCTGGCTGATCAGTTGTGTTTGTGTTTGTATGTGAAGCCTGGCTGATCAGATGTGTTTGTATGTGAAGCCTGGCTGATCAGATGTGTTTGTGTTTGTATGTGAAGCCTGGCTGATCAGATGTGTTTGTGTTTGTATGTGAAGCCTGGCTGATCAGATGTGTTTGTGTTTGTATGTGAAGCCTGGCTGATCAGATTAGTTTGTGTTTGTATGTGAAGCCTGGCTGATCAGATGTGTTTGTGTTTGTATGTGAAGCCTGGTTGATCAGATGAGTTTGTGTTTGTATGTGAAGCCTGGCTGATCAGATGTGTTTGTGTTTGTATGTGAAGCCTGGCTGATCAGATGTGTTTGTGTTTGTATGTGAAGCCTGGCTGATCAGATGTGTTTGTGTTTGTATGTGAAGCCTGGCTGATCATATGTGTTTGTGTTTGTATGTGAAGCCTGGCTGATCAGATGTGTTTGTGTTTGTATGTGAAGCCTGGCTGATCAGATGAGTTTGTGTTTGTATGTGAAGCCTGGCTGATCAGATGTGTTTGTGTTTGTATGTGAAGCCTGGCTGATCAGATGTGTTTGTGTTTGTATGTGAAGCCTGGCTGATCAGATGAGTTTGTGTTTGTATGTGAAGCCTGGCTGATCAGATGTGTTTGTATGTGAAGCCTGGCTGATCAGATGTGTTTGTATGTGAAGCCTGGCTGATCAGATGTGTTTGTATGTGAAGCCTGGCTGATCAGATGTGTTTGTGTTTGTATGTGAAGCCTGGCTGATCAGATGTGTTTGTGTTTGTATGTGAAGCCTGGCTGATCAGATGTGTTTGTGTTTGTATGTGAAGCCTGGCTGATCAGATGTGTTTGTGTTTGTATGTGAAGCCTGGCTGATCAGATGTGTTTGTGTTTGTATGTGAAGCCTGGCTGATCAGATGTGTTTGTGTTTGTATGTGAAGCCTGGCTGATCAGATGTGTTTGTGTTTGTATGTGAAGCCTGGCTGATCAGATGTGTTTGTGTTTGTATGTGAAGCCTGGCTGATCAGATGTGTTTGTGTTTGTATGTGAAGCCTGGCTGATCAGATGTGTTTGTGTTTGTATGTGAAGCCTGGCTGATCAGATGTGTTTGTGTTTGTATGTGAAGCCTGGCTGATCAGATGTGTTTGTGTTTGTATGTGAAGCCTGGCTGATCAGATGTGTTTGTGTTTGTATGTGAAGCCTGGCTGATCAGATGTGTTTGTGTTTGTATGTGAAGCCTGGCTGATCAGATGTGTTTGTGTTTGTATGTGAAGCCTGGCTGATCAGATGTGTTTGTGTTTGTATGTGAAGCCTGGCTGATCAGATGTGTTTGTGTTTGTATGTGAAGCCTGGCTGATCAGATGTGTTTGTGTTTGTATGTGAAGCCTGGCTGATCAGATGCGACTGTTGGACTACAGACAGTGGGTGGAACTTGTCAGTCAAGTCTTCCACAACCTCCTCGTTGTGCTCACTCGGACCAAGGTGAGACCAGGGACTGACACCAGATGTAGCCTGGTGCTTCCAGGTGACAGTCACACAGCACTGCAGAGTTCAGTTCCATGCCATGTTATGCAGTAAACAACTATTTACTCATAGTCCATTGATCAACTTCGTCATATGTCTAAGTACCAGTACAACATGTATAGGTGTATGCAATGATAACAAAGTTAAGTTAACATGTTTAAACAATAATTAAATCATATTAAATTGTTATGCTTTCTTGAAAGTTATGAATATAAAAGAAATTTTAGAAGAACATAATTTTATGCTAGTAATTATACCGTAATAATAATATGACAGGTTTAGATTATTCTCTCTGTTAAAAATTCTTTCTAGAAAATAATTTACTCTTGTGTTAATTTTTTGATGGAGAAAAAAGTTATATGTTAAGACCTTGAACATAACAATACTGTAGCACGGGTGAACAGTGGATGGAAGAATCTTTTAATTAAGGTTGAATCATGTGGTGTCTGGTGTGTTGGATGGTTCTGGTGGTGTGTTAGATATTTCAGGTGATGTGCTGGATGTTTCAGATGGTATGTTGGGCGTTTCAGGCGATGTGTTGATTATTTTGGAAGGTGTTGGATATTTCAGGTGGTGTTTTGAATGCTTCAGCTGGTGTGTTGGATGTTTCAGATGGTGTGTTGGATGTTTCAGGTGGAGTGTTGGATGTTTCAGCTGGTGTGTTGGATGTTTCAGGTGGTGTGTTGGATGTTTCAGGTGATGTGTTGGATGTTTCAGGTGGTGTGTTGGATGTTTCAGGTGGTGTGTTGGATGTTTCAGGTGATGTGTTGGATGTTTCAGCTGGTGTGTTGGATGTTTCAGGTGGTGTGTTGGATGTTTCAGGTGGAGTGTTGGATGTTTCAGCTGGTGTGTTGGATGTTTCAGGTGGAGTGTTGGATGTTTCAGCTGGTGTGTTGGATGTTTCAGGTGGTGTGTTGGATGTTTCAGGTGATGTGTTGGATGTTTCAGGTGATGTGTTGGATGTTTCAGCTGGTGTGTTGGATGTTTCAGGTGGAGTGTTGGATGTTTCAGCTGGTGTGTTGGATGTTTCAGCTGGTGTGTTGGATGTTTCAGGTGGTGTGTTGGATGTTTCAGGTGGTGTGTTGGATGTTTCAGGTGGTGTGTTGGATGTTTCAGGTGATGTGTTGGATGTTTCAGGTGGTGTGTTGGAGCATCACATCCATGCTAGATCTGCCCTCCCCTGTGAGAGAGACGTTGCAGGCCAACGGTGGAGAAGACGACCTCAGAAGGGAGGAGGAAGAAGAAGACGGGGAGGATACGGAGGCTGAGACAGGCACAAATCACACAACTTGTATGGCAGAATCTATGCAGCAAAACTCCTCTCAGTTAACTATGTGAGTTAATAAGGAAACAATGCATGTATTTTTAATAATAATAATAATTATTATAATTATTTATAAATCGCAATATCCAGATAGGCTCAAAGCACTGTACGATAAAATATAAAGCCATTTATTATGTTTTAAAACTAATATTAATAATAATAAATACAACTGTACAATTTACTTTCAGATTTAAAAATGTAGAAACGTTAACTTATTCATATTAAAACTGTTAATTAAATATTATATAGAATTTTAGAAGAACAGTTTTACAGCTATAGGGTCTAATATATTTGTTTAATAATAAGTTGTATTTTTAAAGGACAACAAATGGCACCAGTTTCGTGTCATACACCTAATAGAGTTAATATAAAGTAACAATTTCCACATATACTAAAAAAAATTAACGCCAGAAAAATATTTTTGAACACCCAGCCATCAGAATACTATCAGCTACTCCATGTTAGACGAAGAATGACGTCACGAAGCTTCGGCGCTCTCGACAGATTCCCTGCATATTAGTTATTTATAAATCCGTCTGGAGGCGCTGTGCGTGCGCAGTTTAGGCCCGCACCTCGAAAAAACATCAAAATGATCACCTACGATGACCAAACTTCGCAGGGCGTATCTACTACACCTGAACTACGCGTGTGCACTTGTTACGTGATCAAAAAAATAATAATTAATGCCTGAAATTGATCAAAATGTGTAAGTCAATACGATCTGACCCCACGGTTTAACGCAGCAAGATGGTGGCGCCACCTGACGGAGTTTACTGTTGACTCAGCGAGGCGTTATTTACTTACACATTTTGATCGATTTCAGGCATTAATAATTATTTTGGATCACGTGACAAGTGCATACGCATAGTACAGGTGTAGTAGATACGCCCTGCGAAGTTTGGTCATCGTAGGTGATCATTTTGATGTTTTTTTTGAGGTGCGGGCCTAAACTGCAAAAGTACCCGCAATTGTGAATCCAATGTTCAATACTACCGGTTGTTTCAACGGGAAAGAAAAAAAAGATAGATCAAAATTTCTCGCGGAACTAGTACTGCAACCGTATGCCGAACAGTAAGGCATAATTGCTAAAGTTTGTACCATAGGTTTGACCACAGATTTAGATACACGTCTAAGCAGCTGCTACATGTCATGCCAACTGAACGAAGACTTGAAGTTGTTGACCCTTAACGACGTCGCAGGAAGCTGGAATGCCGCGCCCTCATTGGCCAAGCCAAGTTAACCCGTCACCGATGGCGGCGTCTAGGCCATAGTGGATTTCGGTAGAATTTTAGACATTAAGGTCACATTCTGAGTAAACTGCTCACGTTAAAAAATTGAGTATATGTGGAAATTGTTACTTTGTATAAACTCTATTAGGTGTATGACAAGAAATTTTGCAATTTTTTGTCCTTTAAATACTTATTTAAAATATTTTAAATTGTATTTGAAATTAATTATATGAAAGTATCTGTGGTTGTTAAATTGAATACTTCCACAAAGTATTTGACATTTTCAAAAACATTCGTTGTTTACTCCAGAGAGAAATCCCAGCCAGCTTTTGTGAACTGATTCTAATCTTTCTGTTCCCAGAGTTAAGACAAATGCATCAACCCAGGCTTCTTAAGTTGCTGAACCAGTCCTCTGCTATTCACTTCGTGTTGGTGAAAGTTCAGCAGGAAATTTTATTTTGCAATAATCTAAAAACAAATCTTATCAGTATCTCTCCTTTCTTTTTAGCAATTCCCATAATCTGTTTGACTTTTGAATTGTTTACATGTTTATAGGAATGCTCAGTTTTGTTGTTAGGACACACAGCTTGAATTTATTTTCTGCGGATATTGGCACTAAAGAAAACACGTACAATTATTCCTGATGCTATGGTGACTGACATGTGCGCTTGTCACCAGGGGAGGAGATGTGGACATGTCAATGACAACTGAGGACCGTTTGAAAGTGTACACAAGTGTGACAGACATGCTGTCGTATGTCTGTGACTACGCACATGACAGATGTGTCAAGCTGATGCTGGCACGTGGCAGGGTAGGTTGTCTCACTTATACTGACGGGTGGGAAAGGTAGGCTGTGAATATTGATGTTGACCTGGGGCAAGGTAAGTTGTCACAGTGATACAGGGCATGAGACAAGATAGGTTGTCAAACTAACACTGACATTGATAGGGTAGGTTTTTAAAGTGACGTTGAAATGGGCCTGAGTAGGTTGTCAGCATGTGACAAAGTAGTTAAGTTGATGCTGATAAAGGTCAGGATATGTTGACAATCTGATGCTGACAGGTTGTCACACTGATGCTGACATTGGGGCAAGGCAAGTTGTCAGACTGATGCTGACACAGGGCAGGGTTAAACTGATGCTAACATGGGGTTGAGTAGGTTGTCCGATTGGTGCTGACATTGGGCAAGGGAGGTTGTGAAACGGACGCTGCATGGGATAGGACTAGTGTCAGACTGAGAAGTATGATAGTGTCATGAGAAGTGTGTCAGTGTCAGTCACTGACAGTCAGTGTCGGTCACTGACAGTCAGTGTCGGTCACTGACAGTGTCGGTCACTGACAGTCAGTGTCGGTCACTGACAGTCAGTGTCGGTCACTGACAGTCAGTGTCGGTCACTGACAGTCAGTGTCGGTCACTGACAGTCAGTGTCGGTCACTGACAGTCAGTGTCGGTCACTGACAGTCAGTGTCGGTCACTGACAATGGGTGTGTAGACGGCCCTCTCTGTTACAGGAGGGTTCTCTGTGTTACAGGAGGGTTCTCTGTGTTACAGGAGGGTTCTCTGTGTTACAGGAGGGTTCTCTGTGTTAGAGGAGGGTTCTCTGTGTTACAGGAGGGTTCTCTTGAGAGGTTGTCGGCCTGTGAGTTTGTGCAGTTGTCACGAGTCATTGAAGGTTTTGCATCTGAGACACACGCCCTGTGTGGACACCGAAGCACATCACTACGCGCCAGTCTACAGGGGCAGGTACAGCAACTGTAACATTATATCATCACCAGCTATCAGTGATTGCTCAGTATTGGCAGAAATTATCAATTATCTGTTATATATATATATATATATATATATATATATATATATATATACACTGTATATATATATATATATATATATATATATATATACAAGTATATACAAGTATATACATATATATATATATATATATACACATATATATATATATATTATTACTGCAGTATTGTTGGTATTAGTGCTTTGTTTCATCAATACATATATGACTTAATTTATACATAGCATATTCTACAGGGTGTTATTACAGCGTATCACTACTTTATATTATTATTACTAGTGTATCATTTAATCAATATACGCAGATTTATCATCACAATGTTTCGCTATTTGCATGTATGTACGCACCGGTGTATGGGACACTCGTCTCGAATTTTTGGTGGTGTTAAAATTAAGTTTTCTTATTATTACTATATACACACACACATATATATTACATTATATATATATATATATATATAATGTCATAATGTGGTGGTGACCAGTTGTTGGTGACATATTGACCAAGTTGACATCATGACCAGCTGTCAGTGAGGTCACTGCCTTGTAGAGATGGTGTTCCTAATCTTACAGTAAAAAACTGTTTGTCATGCCTGTTTTTTTTTTAAATTTGTAGCTGAAAATTAATTGTTAAATGTATTAACCACTGATAGTTGACCTACTTCATGTTTCTGCTTTGTAGGTGAACAAGTTTGTGAACAGGTTTCATGAAGAAAGAAAGACTAAACTCAGGTAAAATATGGCTTCTTCTGTCCTGTCCTCGGTGGACAAAGTCACCTGTCACCAGTGTCTACCTAGGTTATGTAAGACACTAGCAACATCCATGGGTCATTTCCCATAATGTTTTAGTTAAGTGTCAATATCTGGTGTCATATTGTCACACATCTGCAACGTTGCAGCGACTTTTAGAACCAGAGATCAGAAGTAAATGTTGGCTGAATTTTGTGAAATTCACACCCTTATCTTTGCCATGGAAAGTTTGATAGGTTTGTGCCAGCTGTATTGAGGCGTGTTGTTTACTGACATCGTACAACTTTGAGTAGAGCATTCATCCTCTTCTGATGCAGTCTCATCCTGGACAATGAGCGCTGGAGACAGGCGGATGTCCCAGCAGAGTTCCAAGACCTCGTCAGCCACATTGCCGCTACTGGTAAGTTCTGACACCACCAGACCCACCCACCATGTCAGACCACCCACCATGTCAGTGTCAGACCCACCCACCATGTCAGTGTCAGACCCACCCACCATGTCAGTGTCAGACCCACCCACCATGTCAGTGTCAGACCCACCCACCATGTCAGTGTCAGACCACCCACCATGTCAGTGTCAGACCCACCCACCATGTCAGTGTCAGACCCACCCACCATGTCAGTGTCAGACCCACCCACCATGTCAATGTCAGACCACCCACCATGTCAGTGTCAGACCCACCCACCATGTCAGTGTCAGACCCACCCACCATGTCAGTGTCAGACCCACCAACCATGTCAGACCACCCACCATGTCATACCAGGGATATAGGTCCCAGTACTGAGTCGCATTCAAGATTAAAAAACCTATAGTCTGTTTAAAACACGTGCACTCTAGTCGTTTACGATTATACCTATGCCTACAATATAATATAATAGAAGTGTGTGAAAGATTGGCGTCTATTACAAGCCAGTTGCTCACCTTCTCACATCAAAACTGCTCTGTTATATTGCAGACTGTGTGTGTCATGATCACAAACTTGACACAAAGTATCCTATCAATGTCATCACAGCAGCAAATTTTTTTACAAACAGTTCTATTATATAAGGACTTAGTATAATCATAAATGACTTGAGCGCACATGGTTTAAAATATTCAGTAAACAAAACTGTTTTCTTATTATATTTTGTACATGGACAACAACAGGTGGGATCAGTTTACTGTTGTACCTTATCTACATGTTGTGTTTATTTTCAGGTCGACTTTGTTTACCCGACAGCAAGTCGGAGATAGGTAAGAATTGTGAATATGCAGTAAATTAGCAAAATGATAAGTTCCTTGTATAGTAGGTAGACTAAGCAACTAATAACATGCTAGTAAATACATTTTGGATCTGTCATCCATGTCAGGGTGTACCTATTGATTGATTGGTTTTTTCAACACACACACACACACACACACACACACACACACACACACACACACACACACACACACACACACACACACACACACACACACAACACACACACACACACACACACACACATACTACTCAGCATGTCATTTAGGAGGCGACATCTATGATGAATTTGACGTTTTATGTAATTGGACATCAACCAAATTGACATATGACGATGCTGACATGTGTCAGTAATGTAATTGAAGACGACTACCAGACTGACACCAATTGACATAGACTCATCAGGTAGTTGGAGGTGACATTTGCAGGTGTCATCTGGTTTGTTGCAGACAAGAAGGCTGAGTACCTGTTCATTGGCCACCAGCAGTTTGCAGTTGTTGGGTAAGTACTGATTGTTATTGTGCTTTGATCTGCAGAAGGTTTTATCTTTTGTTTGACAATTTGTCAACATGTGTTTGTTAGCTCCAGGATGGCAACATGTGATTTATTGCTCCAAGATGGCTACATGTGTTTGTTTGCTCCAGGAGAGCTACAGGTGTTTATTTGATTCAGGACTTCTATGTGTGTTTGTTTGCTCCATGTGTTTGTTTGCTCCAGGACGGCGCTGCTGCTCCTGAAGATGGTGGTGGAGTACTGTCAGTGCGTCTCAGACATCCCGGCCGGAGCTCCAGACATCCTCACACGACTGGTGGAAGTGCTCAAGGTAACTCCACAGGGCGGGTATTACAGTTGGCCATGTGTAGCTTATGACAGTTGGCCATGTGTAGCTTATGACAGTTGGCCATGTGTAGCTTATGACAGTTGGCCATGTGTAGCTTATGACAGTTGGCCATGTGTAGATTATGACAGATGGCCATGTGTAGATTATGACAGTTGGCCATGTGTAGATTATGACAGTTGGCCATGTGTAGCTTATGACAGTTGGCCATGTGTAGCTTATGACAGTTGGCCATGTGTAGATTATGACAGATGGCCATGTGTAGCTTATGACAGTTGGCCATGTGTAGATTATGACAGATGGCCATGTGTAGATTATGACAGTTGGCCATGTGTAGATTATGACAGTTGGCCATGTGTAGCTTATGACAGTTGGCCATGTGTAGCTTATGACAGTTGGCCATGTGTAGATTATGACAGATGGCCATGTGTAGCTTATGACAGTTGGCCATGTGTAGATTATGACAGATGGCCATGTGTAGATTATGACAGATGGCCATGTGTAGATTATGACAGTTGGCCATGTGTAGATTATGACAGATGGCCATGTGTAGATTATGACAGGTGGCCATGTGTAGATTATGACAGGTGGCCATGTGTAGATTATGACAGGTGGCCATGTGTAGCTTATGACAGGTTGACATGTGTTGCATCAAGTCAGCAGATGTTTGAGTCACCATCTTGTGACAACTTGTGTTTGTGTTTGTCACCAGATGTTCAACTCACGCACCTGTCAGCTGATCCTAGGAGCCGGAGCCTTACAACTGGTTGGCCTGAAGACAATCACTACAAAAAACCTAGGTGTGTCATGTCTTGTCATCAGTCTTCATTCTCTCATTATTTGACATATTTTTAACTGATTGGTCATTTAATGTTTTAGTTCTCTGCAGTTAAATTCTGTCATGTATTTTAGCACTCTGTGACACCACTGATTCTGTTGTTTTAGCTCTCACATTACACTGTGTTTTGTGTTTACTTCTCTCACACTTCATTGTGTTTTAGCTCTCTCACACTTCATTGTGTTTACCTCTCTCACACTTCATTGTGTTTTAGCTCTCTCACACTTCATTGTGTTTTAGCTCTCTCACACTTCATTGTGTTTTAGCTCTCTCACACTTCATTGTGTTTTAGCTCTCTCACACTTCATTGTGTTTTAGCTCTCTCACACTTCATTGTGTTTTAGCTCTCTCACACTTCACTGTGTTTTAGCTCTCTCACACTTCATTGTGTTTACCTCTCTCACACTTCATTGTGTTTTAGCTCTCTCACACTTCACTGTGTTTTAGCTCTCTCACACTTCACTGTGTTTTAGCTCTCTCACACTTCACTGTGTTTTAGCTCTCTCACACTTCATTGTGTTTTAGCTCTCTCACACTTCACTGTGTTTTAGCTCTCTCACACTTCACTGTGTTTTAGCTCTCTCACACTTCATTGTGTTTTAGCTCTCTCACACTTCACTGTGTTTTAGCTCTCTCACACTTCACTGTGTTTTAGCTCTCTCACACTTCATTGTGTTTTAGCTCTCTCACACTTCATTGTGTTTTAGCTCTCTCACACTTCACTGTGTTTTAGCTCTCTCACACTTCACTGTGTTTTAGCTCTCTCACACTTCATTGTGTTTTAGCTCTCTCACACTTCATTGTGTTTTAGCTCTCTCACACTTCACTGTGTTTTAGCTCTCTCACACTTCACTGTGTTTTAGCTCTCTCACACTTCACTGTGTTTTAGCTCTCTCACACTTCATTGTGTTTTAGCTCTCTCACACTTCATTGTGTTTTAGCTCTCTCACACTTCACTGTGTTTTAGCTCTCTCACACTTCACTGTGTTTTAGCTCTCTCACACTTCATTGTGTTTTAGCTCTCTCACACTTCATTGTGTTTTAGCTCTCTCACACTTCACTGTGTTTTAGCTCTCTCACACTTCACTGTGTTTTAGCTCTCTCACACTTCACTGTGTTTTAGCTCTCTCACACTTCATTGTGTTTTAGCTCTCTCACACTTCATTGTGTTTTAGCTCTCTCACACTTCACTGTGTTTTAGCTCTCTCACACTTCACTGTGTTTTAGCTCTCTCACACTTCATTGTGTTTTAGCTCTCTCACACTTCATTGTGTTTTAGCTCTCTCACACTTCACTGTGTTTTAGCTCTCTCACACTTCACTGTGTTTTAGCTCTCTCACACTTCACTGTGTTTTAGCTCTCTCACACTTCATTGTGTTTTAGCTCTCTCACACTTCACTGTGTTTTAGCTCTCTCACACTTCACTGTGTTTTAGCTCTCTCACACTTCACTGTGTTTTAGCTCTCTCACACTTCATTGTGTTTTACCTCTCTCATACTTCATTGTGTTTTAGCTCTCTCACACTTCATTGTGTTTTAGCTCTCTCACACTTCACTGTGTTTTAGCTCTCTCACACTTCATTGTGTTTTACCTCTCTCATACTTCATTGTGTTTTAGCTCTCTCACACTTCACTGTGTTTTAGCTCTCTCACACTTCACTGTGTTTTAGCTCTCTCATACTTCACTGTGTTTTAGCTCTCTCACACTTCATTGTGTTTTAGCTCTCTCACACTTCACTGTGTTTTAGCTCTCTCATACTTCACTGTGTTTTAGCTCTCTCACACTTCATTGTGTTTTAGCTCTCTCACACTTCATTGTGTTTTAGCTCTCTCATACTTCATTGTGTTTTACCTCTCTCACACTTCATTGTGTTTTAGCTCTCTCACACTTCATTGTGTTTTAGCTCTCTCATACTTCATTGTGTTTTAGCTCTCTCACACTTCACTGTGTTTTAGCTCTCTCACACTTCATTGTGTTTTACCTCTCTCATACTTCATTGTGTTTTAGCTCTCTCACACTTCACTGTGTTTTAGCTCTCTCACACTTCACTGTGTTTTAGCTCTCTCATACTTCACTGTGTTTTAGCTCTCTCACACTTCATTGTGTTTTAGCTCTCTCACACTTCACTGTGTTTTAGCTCTCTCATACTTCACTGTGTTTTAGCTCTCTCACACTTCATTGTGTTTTAGCTCTCTCACACTTCATTGTGTTTTAGCTCTCTCATACTTCATTGTGTTTTACCTCTCTCACACTTCATTGTGTTTTAGCTCTCTCACACTTCATTGTGTTTTAGCTCTCTCATACTTCATTGTGTTTTAGCTCTCTCACACTTCATTGTGTTTTAGCTCTCTCACACTTCATTGTGTTTTAGCTCTCTCATACTTCATTGTGTTTTAGCTCTCTCATACTTCATTGTGTTTTAGCTCTCTCACACTTCATTGTGTTTTAGCTCTCTCACACTTCACTGTGTTTTAGCTCTCTCACACTTCACTGTGTTTTAGCTCTCTCACACTTCACTGTGTTTTAGCTCTCTCACACTTCATTGTGTTTTAGCTCTCTCATACTTCATTGTGTTTTACCTCTCTCACACTTCACTGTGTTTTAGCTCTCTCACACTTCATTGTGTTTTAGCTCTCTCATACTTCATTGTGTTTTAGCTCTCTCACACTTCACTGTGTTTTAGCTCTCTCACACTTCATTGTGTTTTAGCTCTCTCATACTTCATTGTGTTTTAGCTCTCTCACACTTCACTGTGTTTTAGCTCTCTCACACTTCATTGTGTTTTAGCTCTCTCACACTTCACTGTGTTTTAGCTCTCTCACACTTCATTGTGTTTTAGCTCTCTCACACTTCATTGTGTTTTAGCTCTCTCACACTTCATTGTGTTTTAGCTCTCTCACACTTCATTGTGTTTTAGCTCTCTCACACTTCATTGTGTTTTAGCTCTCTCACACTTCATTGTGTTTTAGCTCTCTCACACTTCATTGTGTTTTAGCTCTCTCACACTTCATTGTGTTTTAGCTCTCTCACACTTCACTGTGTTTTAGCTCTCTCACACTTCACTGTGTTTTAGCTCTCTCACACTTCATTGTGTTTTAGCTCTCTCATACTTCATTGTGTTTTACCTCTCTCACACTTCATTGTGTTTTAGCTCTCTCACACTTCACTGTGTTTTAGCTCTCTCACACTTCACTGTGTTTTAGCTCTCTCACACTTCACTGTGTTTTACCTCTCTCACACTTCATTGTGTTTTAGCTCTCTCATACTTCATTGTGTTTTAGCTCTCTCATACTTCACTGTGTTTTAGCTCTCTCACACTTCACTGTGTTTTACCTCTCTCACACTTCATTGTGTTTTAGCTCTCTCATACTTCATTGTGTTTTAGCTCTCTCACACTTCATTGTGTTTTAGCTCTCTCACACTTCATTGTGTTTTAGCTCTCTCACACTTCATTGTGTTTTAGCTCTCTCACACTTCACTGTGTTTTAGCTCTCTCACACTTCACTGTGTTTTAGCTCTCTCACACTTCATTGTGTTTTAGCTCTCTCATACTTCATTGTGTTTTAGCTCTCTCACACTTCACTGTGTTTTAGCTCTCTCACACTTCACTGTGTTTTAGCTCTCTCACACTTCACTGTGTTTTAGCTCTCTCACACTTCATTGTGTTTTAGCTCTCTCACACTTCATTGTGTTTTAGCTCTCTCACACTTCATTGTGTTTTAGCTCTCTCACACTTCATTGTGTTTTAGCTCTCTCACACTTCATTGTGTTTTAGCTCTCTCACACTTCATTGTGTTTTAGCTCTCTCACACTTCACTGTGTTTTAGCTCTCTCACACTTCATTGTGTTTTAGCTCTCTCATACTTCATTGTGTTTTAGCTCTCTCACACTTCATTGTGTTTTAGCTCTCTCACACTTCATTGTGTTTTAGCTCTCTCACACTTCATTGTGTTTTAGCTCTCTCACACTTCACTGTGTTTTAGCTCTCTCACACTTCATTGTGTTTTAGCTCTCTCACACTTCATTGTGTTTTAGCTCTCTCACACTTCACTGTGTTTTAGCTCTCTCACACTTCACTGTGTTTTAGCTCTCTCACACTTCACTGTGTTTTACCTCTCTCACACTTCACTGTGTTTTAGCTCTCTCACACTTCATTGTGTTTACCTCTCTCACACTTCACTGTGTTTTAGCTCTCTCACACTTCACTGTGTTTTAGCTCTCTCACACTTCATTGTGTTTTAGCTCTCTCACACTTCACTGTGTTTTAGCTCTCTCACACTTCACTGTGTTTTAGCTCTCTCACACTTCATTGTGTTTTAGCTCTCTCACACTTCACTGTGTTTTACCTCTCTCACACTTCACTGTGTTTTAGCTCTCTCACACTTCATTGTGTTTTAGCTCTCTCACACTTCACTGTGTTTTAGCTCTCTCATACTTCATTGTGTTTTAGCTCTCTCACACTTCATTGTGTTTTAGCTCTCTCACACTTCACTGTGTTTTAGCTCTCTCACACTTCATTGTGTTTTAGCTCTCTCACACTTCATTGTGTTTTAGCTCTCTCACACTTCACTGTGTTTTAGCTCTCTCACACTTCATTGTGTTTTAGCTCTCTCACACTTCATTGTGTTTTAGCTCTCTCACACTTCATTGTGTTTTAGCTCTCTCACACTTCATTGTGTTTTAGCTCTCTCACACTTCATTGTGTTTTAGCTCTCTCACACTTCACTGTGTTTTAGCTCTCTCATACTTCACTGTGTTTTAGCTCTCTCACACTTCATTGTGTTTTAGCTCTCTCACACTTCATTGTGTTTTAGCTCTCTCACACTTCACTGTGTTTTAGCTCTCTCATACTTCACTGTGTTTTAGCTCTCTCACACTTCATTGTGTTTTAGCTCTCTCACACTTCATTGTGTTTTAGCTCTCTCACACTTCATTGTGTTTTACCTCTCTCACACTTCATTGTGTTTTAGCTCTCTCACACTTCACTGTGTTTTAGCTCTCTCATACTTCACTGTGTTTTAGCTCTCTCACACTTCATTGTGTTTTAGCTCTCTCACACTTCACTGTGTTTTAGCTCTCTCACACTTCATTGTGTTTTAGCTCTCTCACACTTCACTGTGTTTTAGCTCTCTCACACTTCATTGTGTTTTAGCTCTCTCACACTTCATTGTGTTTTAGCTCTCTCACACTTCACTGTGTTTTAGCTCTCTCATACTTCACTGTGTTTTAGCTCTCTCACACTTCATTGTGTTTTAGCTCTCTCACACTTCACTGTGTTTTAGCTCTCTCACACTTCATTGTGTTTTAGCTCTCTCACACTTCACTGTGTTTTAGCTCTCTCACACTTCATTGTGTTTTAGCTCTCTCACACTTCACTGTGTTTTAGCTCTCTCATACTTCATTGTGTTTTAGCTCTCTCACACTTCACTGTGTTTTAGCTCTCTCACACTTCATTGTGTTTTAGCTCTCTCACACTTCACTGTGTTTTAGCTCTCTCACACTTCATTGTGTTTTAGCTCTCTCACACTTCACTGTGTTTTAGCTCTCTCACACTTCATTGTGTTTTAGCTCTCTCACACTTCATTGTGTTTTAGCTCTCTCACACTTCATTGTGTTTTAGCTCTCTCACACTTCATTGTGTTTTAGCTCTCTCACACTTCACTGTGTTTTAGCTCTCTCACACTTCATTGTGTTTTAGCTCTCTCTGACCACTCTGTTGTGTGTTGTGTCCAGCTCTGGCGTCGCGCTGTCTGCAGCTGACCGTCCACTTCCTGCCCCTGGTCAGACGACACTTCGCTGACCACATGTCACACAAACAACTCAACATGCTGAATCACCTCGACCACGTTCTCAAGGTAACAATGTCACACACTCGCATGTCACTCTACTGACATGGACACATGTCACAAAAGATTGAGGTGGACACTTGGCACAGCATAACAGGTGGATATATGTTACACAGCATTCAGGTGGACACTTGTCCCACTGTCTTGAGGTGGACATTTGTCACAATGTGTTGATGTGGACACTTGTCACACTGTGTTGAGGTGGACACTTGTCACACTGCATTATTGTTATAATGTGTCATTGTAAATGTCATACAGTGTCAGTGCATACTATTTCATTGTCACAATAAATCATTGTCATACTATATCAGTGTCATAATATGTCAGCGTCATACTTTGTCACTGTCCTGCTGTGTCATGTTGACAGGACTACAAGGACCACATAGCGGAGTTGGCCAACAAGTTTGTGGTCATCATGGACAGCATGCTGGACGCCAGCCTCAGTAAGGTCAGTTTGCTTAACACATCACATCATCTACGGCTAGACACAGACTCACAGTCGGTGTCACCAGAGCAACAGTGTCACCACCGTGGATGTTTGTTGGTAAACAATGTACGCAAGAGAGACATGAGGGCAACTAACTTGAATGTAGCGGGAATTCCCTTGGGAGTTAAAGGGATACTCCAATCAGTGAGAGATTCACAGCATTTACTTACATCTGTATAATATATTGGTTGTGCATAGCATTTGTGCACAAAGATCATTAATAACAATTAATTATAGTACAATTGTATCAGAAACACTCCATGTTGGATTCAGGGCGCCGCCATCTTGAGATTTATGCGCCAGTGACGTAAACTGCTTACGTCACTGGCGCATGCATGTTCAAACATCCCATGTCTGTCCAATGGTATCTGATGTATTCAGTACGTTGCGGATTGCTTACATCACAATCACAATTATTAGTGAAGATTCCGCCAATCCTTGCCTTTTTCAACAATGCGCCAGTGACATAAACGATTTGGCTTATGTCACTGGCACATAAGTCTCAAGATGGCAGCGCCCTGAATCTAAGATAGCATGTTTTTGATACCAGTAAACTATAACTAATTGTTTATTAACAATCTTTGTGCACCACCAATATAGTATACATATGTAACTTTATACTGGGAACCTCTCACTTACTGGAGTATCCCTTTAACGGTTAGTTTAAGATGCGTGCATGTGTACCAGCTGCATCAGTCACGTGTAGACAGACTAGAGCCCTGTGCCTGTGTTTCAGTGGGAGGTCAAGGCTCCAGTCCCGTCCGTGTGTTTCCGCTCACTCTGCCGACAATTGCACAAACTCCACGAGGCAATTGTAGATCTCCTGCCAGCGTCTCAAGTCCTGGTGAGTTCTGTGTCACCAGTGGCACATTCATCAATACCTCACCTCTATAGTATATGAAGCAGATCTACCAGGTGCTTATTTTCGACAATACCTCCCTATTTCTATAATTTCTTGCAGATCTTTGTTTGTGACAATATAGCCCTAGTTGTATTGTTTTCAGCTGACCTACTGGGTAGTTCTTTGTGACAATACCTCCATGTTTGTATAATGACTATAGCTGATCTATGAGGTAGGTCTTTGTGACAATACCTTCCTATTTGTATATTTTATAGCTGATCTACCAGTCTGTAGATACTTTGTTGGCCAAATGGTAGTTTATGCTGAGCAATGATCTGACTGTTGTAGGAGTTGTTTGAGCGAGTTCACGCCAGCTTCAAACTGCGTCTACGAAGTCAACTCATCAAACTGGGTGTCACAAATGACGGTGGTCCTCAACACGGGTAGGTTCTTGTGGCCAGTGGTCCTCAATATGGGGAAATCTTTGTTCACAAAGATCCTCAACATGGCTAGGCCCTTATAGACAGACTTGTTAAATCTTGTTAAATGAGTCATTTCTTACAGTGGTCCTCGTCATAGGTAGGTTCTTGTAGACAATGGTCCTAGACATTGGTAGGTCTTGCCATCAAGTTCTTAACATGGGTAGGTGTTTGCAGACAATGGTCCTCAACATGGGTTGGTGCTTCGTAGACAGTGGTCCTCAACATGCGTTGGTCTTTGTAGATAATGGTCCTCTTTGTAGACAACGGTCTTGAACACAACATTTATGGCACAAAGCAGAATAGTGGCAGAAGGGACCAACAGGGTGGCATGGTGCAAGTGTAAAATTGGCCACTACAAGAGAACATGTTCACACCATTACTTGTAAGACAGATCAGAATAAAGTTATGTTGTCTCTTGTAGACTCGTGGTCGCTGATGTGACGTTCTACGTGAGCAACTTGAAGTCTCTGTCGGGTCTCGGCAGTCTCGATGACGCAATGGATGACATCTGGGACAAGAGTTAACAGTGTCTGGCAGTCGCGTCGTGTCGTGTCGCGGTGTGTCATGTACAAAACAAAAACACCACCAATGTACAATATAGACACGAATGAGTCAGTGGGTCATCATATCCATGCTAACAGGTGATAATGTTAGTGGCAGTGTTCAGAACATGTCTACGTGCAGGCATGTGTACATTGACAACCTCTTAGGAACCACCAACATGCTGCCTTGGGGGAATTAAGATATAATGCTACTGTGGTGATGTAGAATGGATCTCCTAAAACTGCTTCCGTAATTGAACCTTTGGAACAAAATCCACGGAAATGGCTGACTTTATTGGTGTAACAAAGCTATTCACATTTTTATATAAGTGGTCTAAAATATAACTTTGATGGTGATTTATCAAATGTAAGCACATGTATCAAGTGATGTCGACTGCTGCTTGGTGACAACTGAACTGTGGACGTCTTCAGCAACTTCAGTTGTTTAGTTGGCTGTTGTGATACAAAATCTATCATCTACATCGTGGTATGCCAACTAGCTTTTTCCAAGAGTGCTTACTGGTAAATGCAAACACCTAAGATTGTTTTAAGGGAGGTGGCAATACTCGATGATGGTAGTGACTGTCTAGGAAGCCATTTCTTGGATAAATCTTATGTATTATAATACAATATTTATTATTGTAAATGAGTTTGAATGTGTATATTGTGTATAAAATAAGAGGCGTCATGCTCTTGCAGGCCACCAGGAGGTTAGGGTTGTGTGACTGTGGGTGGGGACACTTGTGTCAGTGGTGTGGGAGACGACAGCCCTGGTCTGTAGCCAGGTCTGCTTACAGAATGAGTGGTGTACATAATGGAGGTAATAAACTGAAGGAGATGTAACAGGTTGAGACGTGTTGACTGTTATTTTCCACAACACAAAACGTTGTTTGAATTCTGTTTCAATCACACAGCGTTACGGACAAACACGGTGAATATGGAAAGTCTAAAAGTTGGACAAGATGGGAAATAATATGATTTGTTTATTCAGCTACAACAAACTCCATATTATGTTGTTTAACTTTTACTGAATTATTTCCAACATATAACTGCCATGGATGGTACCAGGTGTGTTAACATCTTACTGGAACAAAGCACTAGAGAAAAAGCTGCATCAGTGTGTGTTGTCTATGTCGTAATGTACGACATAAACAGTACAAGTCTTGGATGACAGACACATTATACCACATCAAACTGACATATGGTATATTGCATTAAAGATACTTTGTGACATGTACTGTGTACATTACACCACACTGACATGTACAGTATGTGTTGCACTAGACATACAGGTACTATGACTAGGCATAATTATGCGTAGTTTCAATGGCTAGTCCAAGGTCCTCTCGAATTAAAAAGAGCACATTGAAAGGCATCTGTGCACACTGGATAACCTGGTGTGAAGAATGACTTATGCATAGAGATAACTGCACCAACATGTGTTCACTTCCCAGAGAGTCCACATACACATTGGTACTGCCAAATACTGAATATTCACATAACAAACCTACATTAACACAGTGATTAAATTCACACATTAAACTTAACATAAGCTAGCAAAGAAAACAAACCTAAAAATAGGTTAAAATCTGCTCAAAAACACCACATTTTGTCTTTAAGCAAAGGAACATCACAACTATTCCACATTGACTGTAACACATAATGCTGGCTGATGCCAGTAAAATCAATGACAGGGCAAATCTCAACAATTAATACCATGATCACAAGGTAGTGTCGAAAATAGAAAACTCAACAATCCAACTCCGTAATTAATTCCTACTACCGTTATAGCAACAACAATAAACGATTTCAGCAACAAGGATTGTTGCTGAAACAAGGATTGTTGATTTTAGCAACAAGGATAGACTACTCTTCACCAATGCAATGCAACTCAATAGATCACCTTCCAGCTGATTCAAAGTTTCTCTAGAGTCTGACTTTTCCCTGATGCAGGGCACACATGTTCAGTGTTGCTATTCTGTCTCAGTACAGGGCAGTATTCTTCAAGGAGGGAACTCGGTGGATTTTATGCAAAACAAACTATTTAATGCTGGAAGATTCCATGACTACAATGTTCATTACTTACTGCCAGTAACTAGTGGTGGTGATAGTTATGGGTGGGATATTTCTGACATCAAGTGTCATCTTCAGCGTATCAGATGCCACCTTCAGACAAAGAAAGATGCCACCTTCAGACCATCAAAGATGCCACCTTCAGAGACACACCCAGACTACTAGTTGTGCACTCCAAACTTATTCTACACAAGGTGTGGTTGTCTTGAACAAGCCAACAAGCATTCTGAAATTTTCAGTGTGGACAGTGTGTTGCTACTCGCCAACAAGTGCATGCTATAAATAGTGCATTAGTATCATGAGCCGCACACATCTGGCTAAACATGCCCAGTGAAATTTGGGTTTCTGCATAAGTACACTTGACGCTGTCTGCATCCACCTTGAAATGTCTATAAATGCCTTCAGTCGTTAATACACCTGTTTTCATTTGCAGCATATGAGCAGGTTTATACATGCTTGCAGTAGCATTGCACCACCCACCACAGGCTTGCACCACCCACCACAGGCTTGCACCACCCACCACAGGCTTGCACCACCCACCACAGGCTTGCAACACCCACCACAGGCTTGCACCACCCACCACAGGCTTGCAACACCCACCACAGGCTTGCAACACCCACCACAGGCTTGCAACACCCACCACAGGCTTGTACCACCCACAACAGGCTAGCACCACCCACCACATGCTTGCAATGCCCACCACACGCTAGCACCACCCACCACAGGCTTGCACCACCCACCACAGATTTGCAACACCCACCACGGGTCCGCACAGCCTGCCAAGGCTTACACCGCTGCTACAAGCTTGCACTAGCCACCACAGGCTTGCACTGGCTGCCACAGGCTTGCACTGGCTGCCTCAGGCTTGCACTGGCTGCCACAGGCTTGCACTGGCTGCCACAGGCTTGCACTGGCCACCACAGGCTTGCACTGGCCACCACAGGCTTGCACTGGCTGCAACAGGCTTGTAGCAGTCTTGTATGTGCAGAGCACACATTACCAAACACAATATCAACTTCAGCACATCAATTATCAACACACAAGTAGAATGACTAATTACTGCATGCGGGCTTTCACACAAGTGATGGAAGGTCTCGATGCGTCCGTTTAGAACGTCCACCAGCTCACACTGAAGGCCTGGCTGCAAACACCACAGACCACACCAGCCAACGTCAGGAAGCACAGGTTGACAGACGTTGTCCAGCGCCACTCACTAGTGGTCTAGGATGCGCAGGTTTCCTGACACGATCTTGTTCTCGAGGACAGCCCCTGGCGGGATGTCGATGCGGTCACCGTGGTTGGCGATGATGATGACTGTGCCCTGTAGGAACAACCACCACAAGACACTGATGATAACAATAATTAGGTAACTTCTACTGTGCCTAACTCCTTAGAAACCAAGCTCAGAGGCGCATCAATACAAAAGGTTGATTGATCCCAGAGTCTATAAACAAATCCAGTTGTCATCACATTGATTGATATGTCAGGGAGCCATGGTGGATAGGCAAGGCTGTAAAGGTATGTCTATAAATGACGCCGGAATTTAGCAATATTTTCAACTGATTTAACACTATGGTAGAACCTGTCTTGTAGGGACACCTGTCCATCCAAGCAAAAGTGTCCCTACATTGCAGGTGTCCCCTCGTCAGAGGGACGCCATTCAACAGTCAGTCAGAGAGTGGCAATCTTGATACTCATAATTTATACTAATAATGACAGACATTAGTGATAGCACTCAACACTAGCGTACCTTCAGCGTGACATTGCGGCCAAATGTGACGTCCCCTGACACGGTCAAGTGGTCAAGTTCCAGTAAGTCAGGTATGTTGGCAAATCGCTCGAGAAAGTCTTTCACCTGCAAACATAATTTTCACATGTGTGGCTCAGGATAGAATATACATCATCCAGATGTGATCCAAGACTTAACAGAAATCCTTCACATACGTGGCCCTCAGGAAAGAACACACATTCTTCATATATATATATATATAAATATATAATATATATAATATAATATATATATACGGCTCTTATTCATTCTTTACACACACAGCCCAAAATTTTATATTTATTCTCTACACACATGGCCCAAAATGTAACATTCATTCTTTACATGTGTTCTAACATGGTGGGTGACATTTACCTTCTTGAAGCAGTGGCCAAGTTTGACCAGTGGTACGGAAGGAAATGACCGCAGTGTGTTCATGTCAATCATGCCTCCCTTTAGACAGGTCAAGTTGCTCATCATGATCAACAGGTCAGAGGTCGTCTTCACAGGACGGAATCGCTTCCTTGGAACATTGATACCTAGAGGGAGTGCAATCATATTATTTATACCTTGACAGCCAGCATTCATATAACGCATACTATACGTCAGTAGAAACACATCAAAATATATGCATAAAATGCATAGAGAATCTTTGAAGATTAGTGAATTGGAAACATATCAAATTAGTTATTCTCTCTGGGAGACTCAGTAGGTGGCTTGTGACAGAGATGGTCAGTTGAGACACATCTAAACAATGCTATCAGCTGAGATGTGTAGACACAGTTAGTCAGCTTGGAGGACTGTAGACATTCACTGTCAGTGTCAGTTGGGATGTATCATTTCAGAGAATGTTAGTGTGTGTGTGTGTGTGTGTGTGTGTGTGTGTGTGTGTGTGTGTGTGTGTGTGTGTGTGTGTGTGTGTGTGTGTGTGTGTGTGTGTGTGTGTGTGTGTGTGTGTGTGTGTGTGTGTGTGTGTGTGTGTGTGTGTGTGTGTGTGTGTGTCATTTGGAATGTGTGTTGATTGAGATGGTCAGTGAGTTGGCGAATCTGTAAGCAGAGACTATCAGATGGTATGTATCTAGACAGAGATTGTCAGCTGGAATGTCTGGAGAAAGAGAGAGAGAGAGAGGAGAGAGGGAGAGAGGAGAGAGAGAGAGAGAGAGAAGGGAGGGAGGACAGAGCATGGAGACAGACAGAGTGGAAAGAAATAGAGAGAGAGAGAGGGTTGGGGCAGGAGAGAGAGAGGGAGAGAGAGAGAGAGGGAGAGAGAGAGAAAGAGGGAGAGAGGGAGAGAGGGAGAGAGGAGAGAGAGAGAGAAGGGAGGGAGGGAGGACAGAGCATGGAGACAGACAGAGTGGAAAGAAATAGAGAGAGAGAGAGGGTTGGGGCAGGAGAGAGAGAGGGAGAGAGAGAGAGAGAGGGAGAGAGAGAGAGAGAGGGAGAGAGAGAGAGGGAGAGAGGGAGGACAGAGAGGGGGAGAGAGAGGGAGGACAGAGAGGGAGAGAGAGAGGGAGAGAGAGAGAGGGAGAGAGAGGGAGAGAGAGAGAGAGGGAGGACAGAGAGGGAGAGAGAGGGAGAGAGAGAGAGGGAGAGAGAGGGAGAGAGAGAGGGAGGACAGAGAGGGAGAGAGAGAGAGGGAGAGAGAGAGAGGGAGAGAGAGAGGGAGAGAGAGAGGGAGGACAGAGAGGGAGAGAGAGAGGGAGAGAGAGGGAGAGAGAGAGAGGGAGAGAGAGAGAGGGAGAGAGAGAGAGGGAGAGAGAGGGAGAGAGAGAGGGAGGACAGAGAGGGAGAGAGAGAGGGAGAGAGAGGGAGAGAGAGAGAGGGAGAGAGAGAGAGGGAGAGAGAGAGGGAGGACAGAGAGGGGGAGAGATGGAGAGAAAGAGTTGTCTACTTGCCATGAGATTTAATCCTGTGAGACACACAAGTGATACGTACCGATGGCGCCATCAAAGTTCATGATGGCCGCACCGACGGCCGTCTCCAGCTGCAGCACATTCAGGCCACAGTCCAGCGTCTACAACACAGGCCACAGTGTACAACACAGGCCACAGCGTACAACACAGGCCACAGCGTACAACACAGGCCACAGTGTACAACACAGGTTACAGTGTACAATACAGGCCACAGTCTAGAACACAGGCCACAGTCTAGAACACAGGCCACAACATAGGCCACAGTGTACAACACAGGCCAGTGTACAACACAGGCCACAGTCTAGAACAGGACAGTCTAGAACATAGGCCACAGTGTACAACACAGGCCACATTCTACAACACAGGCCACAGTCTAGAACACAGGCCACATTCTAGAACACAGGCCACAGTCTACAACACAGGCCACATTCTAGAACACAGGCCACAGTCTACAACACAGGCCACATTCTACAACACAGGCCACAGTGTACAACACAGGCCAGTCTAGAACACAGGCCACAGTCTACAACACAGGCCACAGACTACAACACAGGCCATAGTGTACAACACAGGTCACAGGCTACAACACAGGCCAGTCTACTACACAAGCCACAGTGTACAACACAGGCCACAGTGTACAACACAGGCCACAGTCTACTACACAGGCCACAGTGTACAACACAGGCCACAGTGTACAACACAGGCCACAGTGTACAACACAGGCCACAGTCTACAACACAAGCCAGTCTACAACACAGGCCACAGTCTACAGTACAATGAGAACAGTCTACTGCCACTGAGATATGTCACTGAAGTTGACTGAACTTCACAACAGTCTGGACGGTAATTAATTCTAAGAAGCTTTGAAAGTGACTCACACAAAGATGTTAGAGGCCTATGCATTGACCTTGTGATGGATTTGGAGACTGACCACTGCCGACTGACCTTTGGGTTGACGATGACCTCCATGTGCAGTGTTCTCTCCTCCACCACGCGTTGGATCGCCTTCATGTTGATCCACAGGTTGTTGGTGTTGAAGATCCTACAATGACAGACATAATTCTTGTGACATCGTACACATGACAGACGTCATTCACATGACATCGTACACATGACAGACGTCATTCACATGACATCATACACATGACAGATGTCATTCATCTGACATCATACACATGTAGATTTGCACTTGTACTTAGCCAACAGTACTTACCAAAATATCAAATGCATCTCAAATACAACTAATTAAGTATTGAGAATATAGATAATCCAGTTTTATCTACACAGCATTCAATATTGAAAGCTCCTCTTGGATAATTATATGATATATTTCATCAAATACACTCAAAGCCAACCTTGGTGACAACACACTTCTACATAAGACACGGTGACATATCTGTGAGAATTAACAACAAACTCACTTGAATTTACTGACACTCTTGAATTCATCTACCTACAATGGAAAGTATATTATTGCATAAACAATACATGTTTTGGCTCGACTGACAACAAGACATACATCAAAGACACATTGCTGATTTAATCATTGCACAATTCAAATGACAGATACACTGAAGTCTGAAGTGTTTCACAGCGTAAACTTCTCAAAGTTCCCAACTCTGTATTTTGTTAATAGATCTGCTTAAGATGCAGTCACATAATTAATTTCATATACTTTCATACATCTGAAGATCTGTTGCCGAGATATCCTCGTTATAATGCTACATGTTATATAAAAATAAACCACACATCATCAAATCACCGACTACAATAAAGTGTGAAGCACAGTTACATTCTACGAGACCAGTCCATTATGATTACATAATAAAGAATGCAACACATTCTATCATGTTGTGCACATCAACCTTTAAATACATTCAAACTTACATGTTCTTTTGGCACTTGTGCTATCTCAAGAAGGCGAAGCTTCCCTTCATATTCCACCAGTGTTCCACCCTGCAAATTAAATATGTATATATCTCGTTACTTAACTTAGTGTACATTCGATACTTTCTTGAAAAATAAGCACTCTAAATAAATCTTCAACACAAATAAATTCAGACCACCCATGGACCCACTGTTCTTCTATGATGCCTATCCTTTATATTGGTGCCACATATGGCTGTTTTGTAGACATCAAAACAT
Source organism: Oasisia sp. SBJ-2009 (assembly GCA_964017155.1). Lineage (NCBI taxonomy): Eukaryota > Metazoa > Annelida > Polychaeta > Sabellida > Siboglinidae > Oasisia > Oasisia sp. SBJ-2009. The sequence goes on along the minus strand of OZ024856.1, from coordinate 3,306,361 downwards.
AAAACTGATTTTGTTTATTATATCTACTTTCAAACAATACGTAACACAAACACACTGAGAGTTGCCATGTGAAATATGTTATTATGAACATGTCAATTACCTCCCAGTAGGTTGTAAAACCCACAGTAAATATATTTCAAGTTTTTCTTGTGAACGGAAAGTAACCTATGTGTGTCATTTAAAACGGCTGATGTCACATTGTTGGCCATCGCCTACCTTCACGTCAGCCCTTGTCTTGTCAGTCACCTCCATCACAAAGTCACGGGACATACTGTTTGGCTGGTCCAGGAGGAATTTGAGGATGCCTGGTCACTGTCAAGGCATACAACAACCAGGAGAAACCTGTCTTGTTACAGGGGAGGTCACACCCAGACAACAGCCAGGAGAAACCTGTATTGTTACAGGGGAGGTCACACACAGACAACAGCCAGGAGAAACCTGTATTGTTACAGGGGAGGTCACACACAGACAACAGCCAGGAGAAACCTGTCTTGTTACAGGGGAGGTCACACACAGACAACAGCCAGGAGAAACCTGTCTTGTTACTGTGGAGGTCACACGGACAACAACCAGGAGAAACCTGTCTTGTTACAGGGGAGGTCACACACAGACAACAACCAGGAGAAACCTGTCTTGTTACAGGGGAGGTCACACGGACAACAACCAGGAGAAACCTGTCTTGTTACAGGGGAGGTCACACGGACAACAACCAGGAGAAACCTGTCTTGTTACAGGGGAGGTCACACGGACAACAACCAGGAGAAACCTGTCTTGTTACAGGGGAGGTCACACGGACAACAACCAGGAGAAACCTGTCTTGTTACAGGGGAGGTCACACGGACAACAACCAGGAGAAACCTGTCTTGTTACAGGGGAGGTCACACGGACAACAACCAGGAGAAACCTGTCTTGTTACAGGGGAGGTCACACACTGACAACCAGGAGAAATATTACATTACACATTCCTACAACATTCTACCCCTGGCCCCTGAGAGCCACTGTCCTACAGTTTAATCTCTATTCTAGAGCGACACTGACCAGGTGAAAGGATACTAATGTCGACTGTAGCACCCAAGTTGTCAATGTTGGACACGAACACGTACTCTTTGCCTTCATCAATGAGCTGCTTGAGCAGTCCCGAGTTGTAGAAGCTCTGGTAGACATCTCCGTGGCCCGGTGGGTACCAACTACAAGACATCACAACATACATCTCCATGGGTACCAACTACAAGACATCACAACATACATCTCCATGGGTACCAACTACAAGACATCACAACATACATCTCCATGGGTACCAACTACAAGACATCACAACATACATCTCCATGGCCCGGTGGGTACCAACTACAAGACATCACAACATACATCTCCATGGCCCGGTGGGTACCAACTACAAGACATCACAACATACATCTCCATGGCCCGGTGGGTACCAACTACAAGACATCACAACTTACATCTCCATGGCCCGGTGGGTACCAACTACAAGACATCACAACATATATCTCCATGGGTACCAACTACAAGACATCACAACATACATCTCCATGGCCCGGTGGGTACCAACTACAAGACATCACAACATACATCTCCATGGGTACCAACTACAAGACATCACAACATACATCTCCATGGGTACCAACTACAAGACATCACAACATATATCTCCATGGGTACCAACTACAAGACATCACAACATACATCTCCATGGCCCGGTGGGTACCAACTACAAGACATCACAACATACATCTCCATGGGTACCAACTACAAGACATCACAACATACATCTCCATGGCCCGGTGGGTACTAACTACAAGACATCACAACATACATCTCCATGGGTACCAACTACAAGACATCACAACATACATCTCCATGGCCTGGTGGGTACCAACTACAAGACATCACAACATACATCTCCGTGGCCCGGTGAGTACCAATTACGAGACATCATAACATTCATCTTCATAATGTTCTTTCCTTGTTGTTCTCATTATGTTATTGTATGTAATCTGTCATTATTTAACTTGTATATATTGTAATGAGTAACAATACACTTATTTTATTTTATTGGTGGCCAGATCGATACCAATGCAAAGACATCACAACATACATACCCTTAGCCTGGTTGGTACCAACACACACTTATAACTAGAGCAGTACACTAAACAGCTGCATCAGTACATTGGAGACTGCTACAGTAATATAGTTGATCAAGGTATAATAGTACACTAGACACAGCTAGTTCTGTATGGTGTACAGCTAAAGCAGTACATCAGGCTAACAAAGATTAGTATACCAGACACATAACACTACTACATACTAATAATCCTGTTTTTTGTAACAATACATACCATTGTATCATCTTAAATACAGTTGTAATCAGAAATGTTTTATATTTTCCATAAGACAGAACATTTACACAACCATCTCCAGAGATGAGCGTGACACATTTGACCACGTGTGACATGCACTGTTACGTGAGACTGCGATGTATGTACATAAACACAAGACTACATGTGCAACCAACAACACTGTTTGGGAACAACACAACTGCATGCAACTTACTGCATGCATCATGCAGACAACAACACCGTGCAGACAACAACATGCCTGAAGTACACCAGTCAGAACAACAATAAAGAAATAAAGAGTGACATCGTGTGGGTAAGGCTTCTAATTGGTATATGGCATGGTATGGTGAAATGTCCAGTATCTTACTGATGTATGGTTTGTGTAGTGTCTAATTGGCATATGGTATCTAACTGGTGTTTGTTTGGGTAGTGTCTCATTGGTATATGATATTGGTGGGGTGTCAGATTGGTGTATGGTGAGGGTGCGGAAGAGTCACTGGACTGTGTAACTGGTGTATAGTTTGGTGGGGTGGCGGTGTCTCATTTTTGTAATGTGGACAGGAAGTGAGCTTGCACAGGGAAAAGGGCACCTATTAATAAGAGGATGCAATTTTATCCATTAGATGGCTGCCTATGACTATTATTTTAGTGTAAATATTAGTCATCCAACATTAGCAAATTGCCATTTGGATACACACGTTAGTCCGTAGAGTATTGCAATTTTGTTGTTTGAACTTGTCTGGTGTGTATGTTAGGGGCTAGTGTTTGCTAAAATAAATAGTCTATAAAAACTATGACTATTTATATCCACTGCATTTTTACATGTCTACGTACACCCTGTAGATGTCTACGTATACCCTGTACATGTCTACGTACACCCTGTACTTGTGCGTGGATGTAACTACCTAAGTGTCGTGTTGACTGCGGTGGCTGCTACAACAGTGACCACTGACACATGCGGGGTCAGTCTCATGCAACAGTCCTGTGAATGACCACTCGCTGCCAACATACGAGGCTTCACTTGCACCCGGCCTCAGGGACAATGTGGGAGACAGCATTATCACAACGCCACGCAAACACGGGGAGAACTGTAGTGGGAAACATCACTTACCAATCTGAGGACTTCAAGCCCGAACTGGGGTAGGAGCTACATGGGCAGAATGGACTGTAAAACTCAGCTGGTTGTACATGCATAAGGGTATCTACGTTTACCCATCAGGGTGTCTGTGTTTGCCCCTTTGCAACCTTTACACACTGGGGTATCTACCGTTATCCATGGGGGTGCTTACCGTTAACCACTTCAGCCAATGTAATGTCAACCTTTAACTACTGGGGCATCTACCGTTAGCCATTTGCAATGTCCACCTTCATACACTGGGGTGTCTGACTTTACAATACCCTCTTCAACCACACATTAGTATCTATGGTAGAGGTGCTTCAGGCTGTGCACCAGTGGACAGAATAGTGGACACGGCTAGAGACTGATGACACCAGACACAGTTACTGGACCTGAGACAGTTGATACAATACACAGGATGTTGAGGGAACTTGTTAGAATGTCTACCGACTACCACATGCACGCTGTCTCAGTGCAGAAATAGATCTTGATGGCGTCACTGCAATGGGTTGCTTGCCAGGTTAACTAGCTTAAAAGGCACTGTCTCTTCTTAGTTTTACTTATTTGTTAACAATTACATTCTTATGGCTTTAAATCATTGTTGAGTCTGTCAAATTGTATCAATGCTCACAATTTAAAATTGTACAGTAAAGTTATTGGCAATACTCCCGTGGCTATGATAACCATAGTGGCTTTGATGTCTAAATGTTTGCGTAAAAAAATATACCCTTCATCTAAATGACTCTACAATATATGTTAACAATAGAGACAGCGCTTAACACTGTCCTGAAAAAAGTACACACAGGCATCTTTGGCCTGTAAGCATGTTCAAATAGGTCAACTAAAAACTTGAAGCAATATTAGGTGATCAACATCTTAATTGAAGAACTGCTAATGGCGTCTGCTCAAACATCACACGCTTCTCAGAGTGCACATTTCAACATACTCCATGTCAAGTTGGCAGGGAGAAGTCATTAAGTTACCAATGATTGTTTCTGGTAATGTTGGCAGGGAGAAGTCTTTAATTTTCCAGTGACCAAGTCGCAAATTGTTGACAGGGAGCAGTCATAAAGTGATGCATGGCTAAGACAAGTAATGTTGGCGGGGATTGTTAAGTGTGCTTGTGACCGAGATGTACCGTTGGGTTTCTGTATAAACCAATGTGAAACTGTGATAAGAGGTGACAATAAAGACTGGTGACCACCATCTGTGACAAGTGAGAGGACATGGCAGGAGAGATGTGATGACTACAAAGACACTCACCCCTCATTGTCCTCAATGCCCTTGGCAATGGGCAGCAGCGACTCACGGTTGATGCGAGGATACCTACAAGTACCACTTGACATTACCAAATCAACGACATGACAGGGTAGGGTGTCATACCCTCAAGTGGCCACCATAATGTTTCAGACAGTTCATTCCAGTTCGCCACTTTTAGAATTTATGTTAGCGTAAACTCAGTAATGGTTGCGTGCATTCCTAATGGGAACAACACTGTGGTGTCTTTGAATGTGAGGATTTACCTGATCTCTCTGCAGTATTCTATCGACTCATATTTTAGTTCTTTCAACATTACGATGACACTGCTTTGCTTGTAATATCATGAAAAATGTTGGCAAGCTACACTTATGAAAGACTAGATATGTCAAAAAGACATTATTTGCATATGTGATGCTGCTTTTCTGGCTGTCATTACTCTTTATAAATCTCCCTATTCGCTGCTGTGCTTTCTTGAATTCTTCATATTTTGTGCATACCACTCTCACATATTCAAAGTACATTTAAAGCGAGAACATTTCAATGTACACATACGACAACATGCCCGTGGGAGTGAGGCTCAGGTGACTGCCTCATTTGTGACTCACCTTGACTGGTTGAACGTATGAATCTTCACTTTCATCTGTGCATATTTGCGCAGAATCTTCTCCGTGTCTTCGTCTGTGTTGAATGAGTTCATGAGCACGATGGGCACGTTCGTGTCGTACGTCTTGTTTAGATTCTCAACACAAAATACCAACACACTATAAGGACCCAGCAGATAGGCAGATTTTCTTTAAACTACGCACACCAAGAATAAGATTAACTAAGTCTGAAATGCATCATCTTCTTTTATCTGGTATGGACTCATTCACAAGGCTGTCTCAATGACAGTACAAACAATGCAGGACTTTTCAAAATACATCCACGAACTTCAGCATGTGTTGTAAGTATACAGCAATTTAAGTGTCACAAGAAGTGAAGGGAAGAGGGAGGGAAGGAAGGAAAAAAGGGGGAGGGAATGAAGGAGAGAAGGGTAGGAAAGAGGGAAGGAGGGAGGGAAGGAAGGAGGGCGAGATGCAAATGTAAGACATTGATACAGAGAGGGAGGGGTGAGGGGATTCGGAGAACAGAGCAAGAAAGTAGGGAAGATGGAGACTGGCTGAGTGGGGGGACTCAGAAGGGAGACAGAAGAGAGGAAGCGCAGGAGAAAGAGAGAGAGAAGGTCAAGAGTGGACGAGTACCTCTATCTGTTGGATGGTGAGGTCCAGGAAGGTGAGAGCGTTGCGCACACAGATGAGAGACTTGGGTCCGGTGCAGCCCATGCTGGTGCCCAGGCCTCCATTCAGCTTCAGCACCACCAGCTTGTTGAGCATGTCCTTGATGAGAGCCGGCGATGTCTCACTCACCAGCTCATTGTAGGGCTTCACCTGGCACAAACAACATGGCTGACTGGGTGATCTCAAACATGGCTGACTGGGTGATCTCAACCCCCTACCTCCAGTCTACCACCCCATACCTTCAGTCTACAACCCCTTATTTCTAGTCTACATATCTCTACTCCAGTCTACACCAAACAGATTTTGAGCCAGCAGAGTGGCAGCTAGGTCCATTATTTCATAAACTAAACATTCACACACTCAGCAACACTTTCAATTTACATTAGTAATTTACACATAATCGACTATCCCCAAAATGTTTGATGCGTGTCTATATTACACAACTGTTATGTAATACTGTAGTACATATTAACTGTTTTTTAACGACTTACAACTGACAAGATTTATTACGGTGTAACTGTTATATACAAAGTAGATAAATACGCTTGTGACGCTGTATGGATGTAGAGATACTAACAGCACCAAACGGCAGCAGCTGGATCTTGCCCCAGTTGATGGAAGTGTCGGCCTCACCCAGGAAGCGACTGTAGAGCACCTCGAAACTGTCCAACTCTGCCCGGATGTACTGCAAACACAAGAGTGGATCTGACATGAGTCAACTCCAAATATAAACAATTCTTGACACTTTCTAACAACCCACACAGATAACTTTTCCTTGGGGAACCAGACAATGAGAGAAAAGGTAACGAAAGCACATACATTTGGAATCAACTGGTGTTATGCCACATGGATATCTATATTAAATGTGACAAACGAGTGAAAATATAACATTTACACAACTAAAGTACGACAGCAAGATAAGCTAAAACAAGCCGACAACTTGTAAATAGATTACACGTTTGTTTGGTTTGTTACTGTATGGTTAGTGGGTGGTAGTTACATTAAACACCTGCTGCTAGTTTCATTGTCGCAATGATTGATTGATTAACCCAAATTGCAGTAATTACTGTGCATTGTCCCTGACTGCAAAGGCAACATGAGCCAAAATATACCTGCACAGCCACTCCTACCAACTCGAGTTTCAACAATAGTATCACACAATGGTTTATCTCAAGTTTTATATTCACTCAACCTTGTTTTTTCTTAATGTTGTATTTACTTACTAACTCGACACATTGATAATACAATCAATCTAATGAAGCATCAGTGAGATATGTTTCAATCTAACAAATTACTTAATAAGGTATAGAAGAATAATATATTTAAATTATATTTTTACTGTTACCATGACTATTGTCCAGATAACTCCAAATAGAACAGATTTCCATTGTCCACCAGAGTTGGGGTCATTGTATATAGCAATCCAGTGATCCCATGGACAACAATGACACATTATGTGCCGGAATCACACACACTTCTATGATGCATGTGTGCCTAAGGCGCATAAAAAGTAAGAGCACTTTTGAAGAGTCCAGATCCACATTGACAAGCCCATTACAACGATAGTTTTGCCTCAGTTGTACTGGTCAGTGCAATAATGAAACTATTCCAAATAGTGCAAGGTATTTATATTTGTATCTTTTGACGACCAAATAGCACTTTGAACTGCTCAAGTCTTCACCTGCGTGTCATTGCATGCTTCAAATTAGCTAGCCTACATACAGGACATCTTGATGCAAATCTTACCATGCTTTACGCTTCAATAGTGCATCAAGACACAATGTATTTAGATTTTATGATACAACTATGCTAGCAATTATGTCGAGTGATGGAATCAACACACTGAGGCACATTATCTGACAATCGTGAGTCGTGACAAAAGATTCTTAACTGTCATTCTATGTTTTTACTATTCACTAGTGCACATCAAGTGCGTATTTATCATATCAAATTTTGCAGAGGTTTCCAAAGAAATGTTTGCTAGCCCTCATAAACTTCACTACTTGGGTGGGCTGGAAGACAAGACTACTAATAGTAATTTTTGCTATCCTAGCTGAGTCAGTGACGAGCTGAAGACATGCGAGTGCATCGACAGTGACATTCGCTGCTGGTGTCACATGGAATATGCACCTCATAGAAAATGGACCTGGCAGGCATAAATGATTAAATAATGAATAAGCATGCGATGAATGATGCAAAGAGAGAAGCAGGGACACATGGACTCACCTCTCTCCTCTCAGACTTGGCTGTGTTCAGCAGTTTGTACAGTTCATTGTGCATCGACTCCTTCGCATCACGCCATGTCAGCTCTCGAAACTCAACGTCACTCGGAGTCCGTGAATGACCCTTTGTTCCATTACTCTGTAACACGTAACGACCCTTTGTTATATGACTCAGTAACATGACGTTTTATTACATAACCCTTTGTTGCATGACTTGGTAACAAGACATTTTGTTACATGACCATTTGTTACATGACTTGGTAACATGACATTTTGTTACATGACCATTTGTTACATGACTTGGTAACATGACGTTTTGCTACATGACCCTCTATTACATGAGTCGGTAACATGACGTTTTGTTATATGACCCTCTGTTACATGACTCAGTAACATGATGTTTTGTTACATGACCCTTGCATACATGACTCTGAAACATACATTGACACTTTTCACACCACTGTCAAAACACACACTGACCAACTCTGTAACAGACAGTGGTACTGGGACAATGGTTTGCTCTCCTGGCCTATGTAATTAAGACGATTTAAAACAGCTCACAAAACTAATGAAATGATCTTTGTGATCATCAAGATCGTGTGTCTAGAGCTACAATCTATTTACAGGATCATCCAGCAGATCATCACAATGAGAGCCCAGCCAGTCTCAGTCACTCTGACTGTTAATCATTTTCTATCTGTGACAGTGCCTTTTGTTGTGTGCCTAGGCCACTGTATCCAGGTAAGTTGTTTGTAAACAGGTAAATACCGCCACTACAGCAAACCACTACACAAAGGGTGCAATGCTAGCTGCATTAACGTAATGATACCGGCAGGTGTCATTACTGTCAGACTTGTGTGGATGAATGACCAGAATAGTTATTTAGGTACTTTATTATGTATGGTCAATTGCAGTCCTAAGATCAACACAAAGAAGGCAAAAGAGCACTGACCAATCACATGACATATCAATGTGTGATTATGCTCCACGGGTGCTAGATTGAAACTTAGCAAGTTTTCAGTAAGGGAAACTATTCTATTCCTTGAATCAGTGTAAATCTTTTGAATCAACCTACACAATCTGAATCACTCTACAGTATGCATCCCTTAAATTTGTCCTTTCAATCCCTACTTCTTTGTTCAATTCATACCCCTTCAGTCAGCGTGTGCTACTTCATTCAGTCTCGACTCCTTCATTTAGCTCATACTGCTTATGTTCAGTTCACAGCTCTTCATCCCGTTCACACCCTTTCATTCAGTCCATACCCCTTCACCCAGTACACATCCCTAAATTCAGTCTACACCTCGTTGTTCAGTCCAAGCCCATTTAATCAGTCTACAGCCTTTCATTCGGTCCACACGCCTTAAATGTGTACAGTCCACACCCCTTCATTCAGTCCCCACCCCTTTATTTTATTTTTACACCACTTCGCCTAGTCTACATCCATTTGTAGTTGTATATGTACAGTTAAAAAAACAATTCCCGTAAACCAACAGTAATGGCCCCTCATTCATGTCAACAAGTCAGCCCAAGCACCAACACAATCAAGAATGTTCCACGCCCCTTCATTCAGCCCACACACGAGCCCCCTGTGCTGCAGTGAGCAGTCAGGGGGTGTCTGACCTGGTAGAGTTTGGTGTGGGTCTGTCTGTTGAGGTACGTCCATGCCGGGGCACTGATGTGGCTCATCTTGAATCCCTAAGCTGTAGTGTACGAGCAGCTACTGCCACACACCCTGCCTCACTCAAGGGACAGACACACGCTTATATTGACAACGTCTCACAGCACACGCTCATACGTCACTCGCGATCACTGACACCACGACAGTCACACTTCACCGACTTCATACAGCAAGCCGGCGGACAACCTATTGGAATGTGAAACAACCGCTCCTGCTATTGTCACCGGCAGATCAACAATTCGAACACGCCGCCCTCGGTTCACATGCTACGTGTCTCCTGACATGGACCTGTGAGGTCAAATATATGGCCCAGTCAACATGATCGTGACCCCATGCCTCATATGCCTGTCTCCTGTCAACTATCTGGCACACTGTGTCTTCCATCAACACCAGTCCTCTCACACAACCATTTCTTGGATTCTGTCACCAGCGACAAGTAGCATACACAAAGTAGCATACAAAAATAACAAAAATAAAAATATTTACATGGTACAGTAGAACCCCTTCATGAATGACCCCCTCATGAACAACCACCAGCTCTTTACGACCGTTTTTCCATTGACTACGCTGTATAAACGTCCCCTCACCAATGATCACCCGGAAAACGTGATCAGCAATTGGAATTTTACCCCTGACGAATGACCATCCGATAGGTGGCCAGCTCATTTTTTAACCTAAATCTTGCAACAAACTCTCATTAAACATGTGACTAATGGGGCACAGATGCGCATACAAACAAAAAATCAAATTATTTAATTTCTGACCGAACTATGAAAATGACAACTAAAGAGCTGCCAAACTTTCGTCACGTATATTATATATATATATATATATATATATATATATATATATATATATATATGCACACAGTTACAAAATTAAATCACTTACAGTATTGAAACATATAACTAATACAAGCAAAAAGTCGCCGACAAGACATACTCAGTCATTTATCATAGGCGAACATCGACATCATCAACATTGTCATTGACTACGTGTAGCTCTGTGATTACTGTAATATCCATGTAACATATTGTGTATGATTAAAGTTTTGGGTTTAGGTTAAGTTTTAGGTTAGCTTAGGATAAAACTGGAATTTATGACGCTCATTTATGTCACAACACTGCCATGGTAATCCACGTCCTTCGCATAACCACCGGCGCCGCCAACGGGAGTGACAATGTCAAGTATAGCACAATTTTGATTTGTAAATTTTATTCTTTACACGATTTTAAATGATTTTATTTTATAACCTAGCGTGTGAATATGTAATATATGTTATGAGAGGGGAAGTTTGGCGGCTGCAAGAGGTCGTTTTCATGGTTAGATCATAAAGTAAAAGATCGTTTTGCGCTGCTGGAAAGACGAAGAAAATTATTTGTCGGAATAATTTTTTTTTACTAATTGAAATGTGCAAATTATTACTGCCCTACTGCATATGTTTTGACATTTTTTTGTGGTACAGCTCTATTAGTGAGCTGTAAATTATTTATGGGCATTTGTGGAATTCAGAGAGACAGTTAATATTGTAATGGCTGTCACAAATGTCAGTCACAACACCTACTTTGTGACGTCTGTCACAACTACTAAGGACATATCTAACAGCCTACAAACTCTGCCAATAAGCAAAAGGCTACACTAAAATTTAATAATTTATGTGGCCTTTTGATTTTCTGTCATCGCTGAGAATTGAATCTAGTGACACTGGTACAAATGAAACCATAATTATAGAATTAACAGGTAATGTTGGATTTGGAAATCACTGTCATGGTGTCAGATGTCGTTAGAATGGGAGGTGTATGTTTATGAGGGCATGTACACTTTATAGATCAAATAAAGTAGGTAATTAAAAACAAATCACTCATTCTCACACGGTGGGAAGGAGCATAACAATTATTTTTGGTAATGATTACATATCCAAATGCAGCAATAATAACTGGGCGATGTGTTAATGAGTAATAATAATAAATAATAAAATACAATATTTATATAGCGCCATAATCACACGGTGCTCTATAGCGCTTTACAGTTCACATTAATAATAATAATAATAAATCTACAGAGAAATTAAAACATTCCAATATTTAGTTAAATCAGTATACTGAGTACGGCTACCTTAGGTGTCATTGGGCCATCCATTAATGAGGATACTGACTAGATGTGCAATGGGCTATATCAGTTAATGAGTACACTCAATCAATGTACCACTGGGCCACCTGTTGATGAGTACACAGTGTAGATGTACCACTGGGCCACCTGTTGATGAGTACACAGTGTAGATGTGCCACTGGGCCATACGTTAATGAGTACACTGAGTAGATGTGCCACTGGGCCACTTGTTAATGAGTACACTGAGTAGATGTGCCACTGGTTAATGAGTACACTGAGTAGATGTGCCACTGGGCCACTTGTTAATGAGTACACTGAGTAGATGTGCCACTGGGCCACCTGTTGATGAGTACACTGAGTAGATGTGCCATTGGGCCATCTGTTAATGAGTACACTGAGTAGATGTGCCACTGGGCCACCTGTTGATGAGTACACTGAGTAGATGTGCCACTGGGCCATATGTTAATGAGTACACTGAGTAGATGTATTTTTCTTGTGCAGCGCATCGATCCGCCATGCGGGAATTAGCGCTATATAAAAACTGTATTATTATTATTAGATGTGCCACTGGGCCACCTGTTGATGAGTACACTGAGTAGATGTGCCACTGGGCCATATGTTAATCAGTACACTGAATAGATGTGCCACTGGGCCACTTGTTGATGAGTACACTGAGTAGATGTGCCACTGGGCCACTTGTTAATGATTACACTGAGTAGATGTGCCACTGGGCCACCTGTTGATGAGTACAGAGTAGATGTGCCATTGGGCCACCTGTTGATGAGTACACTGAGTAGATGTGCCACTGGGCCACCTGTTAATGATGAGCGCAAGGCTGCCATACTAGTGCTGCTAGATCTATCAGCAGCATTCGATACGATCGATCACACAATCATGTTAACCCGCCTCAGAGATCGGTTTGGTATTACATTTACTGCAACATGTCTTGCGTGGTTTGAGTCGTATTTGGTGAACCGAAGTCAACATATACAAATGCACGGCAGATTATCAACGGAACGTCCAATGGTGTTCGGTGTGCCGCAAGGTTCCGTTCTTGGCCCTCTCATGTTTATTTGCTACACTGCTCCACTCGGTGATATCGCACGTCGACACAGGATAAACGTTCACCTGTATGCTGATGACACCCAACTGTATCTCGCGTTCAGCCCGCACTCAAACGAAGACACAATCCAGGCAGTCACGCGCATCCAAGATTGTGTCGCAGAATTACAAGATTGGATGAATATAAATAAACTGAAATTCAATGCTACGAAGACAGAAATTATTGTGATGTGCGAGCCTCATATAAAGACCAAACTTTTTATGCCACAGATAAAACTTTGTGACACCGTTGTGCCAGTGTGCACTGTGGCCAAGAACATTGGCGTTCTCTTCGAGAATAGTCTAAGCATGGACAACCAGGTACAGCACATTTGCCGTGTAGCGTATTTCCATATCCATTGTATTAGAAAAATCCGAAACCTTCTCGATCGGAAAACAACAGAAATTATGATTCATTCTTACGTAACGTCTCGCCTTGACAACGGAAATTGCCTGTTGTACGGCATTTCCGACCACCTTCTTACCAAACTCCAAAGAGTACAAAACGCTGCTGCCCGGCTCATAACCAAAACGAGGAAACACGACCACATCACTGCTGTTTTAATCAATCTTCACTGGCTTCCGATCAAACAGCTGATCGAGTATAAACTGTTACTGCTGACGTTTCGAAGCCTTCATGGACTAGTTGCGTCATACCTAAGCGACCTACTAATTCGTTACGAACCGACCCGTGCACTACGCTCCGCTGACGCCAACCTGTTGGAGGTTCCTCGAAGCAGACTGCGTACGCAGGGAGAAAGGGCAATTTCAAGTGCTGCTCCACGCCTCTGGAACAATCTGCCGCTTGCCATGCGTGCCACAGACTCCCTCAGTGCTTTCAAGAAGCAACTGAAGACACTTCTGTTTAAGAGAGCTTTTTCACTTTAAAAGAACAATATTTTAATATCCGAACATTTTTAATATGTACTATTTATCAACTATTTTATTATTTATTTATTTGTTATTGTAATATAATTAACAATTATTTAGTTTTAATATCTACTATTTTTAATATCTATTATTTATCAACTATTTTAATATTTATTTTTTACATTGTAATATAATTAACTATTATTTATCAGTATGAGTATTTTAGTATTATTAAGATTATGATTATTTATTTATACTGGATTTTTGTTTTTTGTTTTTTGTTTTTTACGGATTTATTTATTTTACAACTACGTCTCTATTTTTAATTGTTAGGTAATCTGTATATTCATGTAAAGTGTAGTGCGCCTCTGAATGACTTTATTGCTAGATATATGGCGTAGAGAAATACTGTATTTATTATTATTATTATTATACACTGTGTAGATGTGCCACTGGGCCACCTGTTGATGAGTACACTGAGTAGATGTGCCACTGGGCCACCTGTTAATGAGTACACTGAGTAGATGTGCCACTGGGCCACCTGTTGATGAGTACACTGAGTAGATGTGCCACTGGGCCACCTGTTACTGAGTACACTGAGTAGATGTGCCATTGGGCCATCAATGAGTACACTGAATAGATGTGTCACTGGGCCAACATTGATCATTATGCGTAAAACTGAGAACTAGATGAGGTGTTTTATTTCCAGCTTTAGTTGCTTAGGTACATTCAATCAACAGCTAAGTGCAGATTTTCACTAAAAACATAAAAACCTATTACTTTGTCTGGCTTAAAAATAGTTCACTAAGTTTTTTATTCAGATTCGTGACAAATTAAAAACAATTACAATGTTTAAATAACTAGACATCAAGTAAAACATTAAATTAATTTGTTGACTCAACATGCCAACCAAACAAGGTGTTTCTGGAATATGTAATGGCCTCACTAGCATGTTTTGCATCCTCGTTAACATGTCAGTGGCCTCAATGGCCTGAGTAGTGGCTTCATCTATTGACACAGCGAATGGCCTCACTGTGGCATATATAAGTATACATATATACTGGTCTGCATGGATTGCATGTTGTAGAAACTGGTTCATTCAGTTACTGGTGTTACACAAAGCACATCTTTGTAGTCTCCCACGAGCGTATATATTTTTGTTCAGCGTTTCACTGAGATAGTTGTAAACGACTTGTTCAAAGAAACTAATTGTTGGGAGCAGTTACAGAAAGCTGACAGACGAGACTGGAGTTACGTTAAGTGGCACTGCTCACTGGAGTCAGTCGGCCGGAGCATCTCGCTCAAACGACACAAAGGAGTAGCTTCTAAAAAGTTGAAAGTTGACAGGCTGTCAAACAGGAAATGTGTGCGATTCTAGGTCAGCTTGACAAGTGAGAAAGGTGTATGGTTTTAGTATATCAGTGTCATGACTGTCATCTATGTAACATTAAAAAACATGTAGGTGAACACCGACACATCACTGTATTTACTGACCCATCCCATGACGTGTGGCAGGGCTTTATGCAGGATCAAATTATTGCCAGTCACATGTTTTGGTGGACACGTTTATGTTAACTGTTAAGCTAGTTTATAAACTTTCAAATTGTGCCTGATGACCTGAAATGGGCTACAAACACACATTTGACACCATTTACACTCACTTTCAAGGCATAACTAACAATATCTATGGTTTTGGAAGACCTTTTTTTTGCTCCTTCATTTTTGCCCGTCCACAACCCGTCCTCCATATTTCTACCTGTCCATATTCGTTTTTACCCGTCCAAATGACGGGTGGACGGGTCTCTAGATAAAGCTATGACGTGTGGGCTACAGTTTCGATTATTTGTTTAGAAAATAACTTAAGAAAGATATGCTTTTATACAGCAATAGTGCATTCCCTTAATTGTTTTTACAATTTGAAACCATATGTAATTTTTTTAACAAGTGTGGCCACAAACTGAAGCTACTAATTTTGAACTTAAAAAGCCAAAGTGTAGTAGCATGGTTAGGTGAGTTTTTCGTGTCACAAAAAAACCTCAAACTACACTGTTTGGAGACATTTCTACCCCAAAAGGTTTTGCAATTTTTATGTACACTATTTGTCTGGAATACGGACATTCTGCCTGTAACAATAGTTCAAAACTGCATTAAGCAATTTTGTTAAGCATTGTCAGGAAAAGAGCTCTATTGTCAGTCATACTACTGGTTTCAGACACTCAACATTACCCGGTAACTATGTTGCATTTTAAGGTATTTTCTAGGTCCAAACAACACCCCCAGTTTGCATCAGCTGACAAAGCTGCCGGGGTTGTTAACATGAATACACTTAAACTGAACAACATAACAGCCCTTTTGATGCAACTTGCAAGCAGAAATTTGGCAATGACAAAGTTTACCAATGTCTTGAATCTTGCTGGAGTCAGACCACATTTGCATTTTCCATAGGCGACCATCATTACAATGTTTCCTTCATTTCCCATTAAACTTGAAGTGATCTGTTATTGACAATTTCACAGCATATTTACCCTCCATAGACAGACGTTCTGTGAAAAATTCGTGAAATTCTCACACCTCAGGCTCCCACAAACTTCTTTCCAACCTTACACCCCTCCATTTCTGCTTGAACCACCCAGGGATTGCCGCTGATTACATCACCAAGCAAAATGACAACTATATTAATAAGCAGAAATGCACGGACTGACAGCTGTCATAGTTTAACAGCTCAGCACGCTGCACAAAAACATCATTTCTACTAAACTACAAACACATGTGTGACTCCATTTACACCCATGTTTAAGACATAACTGATAATATCTATGATTTGTTAAGATATCTTGTTTGCTCCTTCACTTTTTTTACCTGTCTACCACCCGTCCAGTGATATTTCTACCGGTCACAATGGGTTGTACCAATCCAAATGACAGGTGGATGGTTCTCTGCATAAAGCTATGCTATGGACTACGCCTGTGCATAGTCAACTTTCTGCAGTTCAATCTCAAACACTCTTGTTACTCTTAGATATATCAGTTCACATCACATTGACATTTTTCTGTTTAGAAGCGTGGAAATGCAAATTCAATAGCTCTACTGTTTCTCTTTTGCAAAATCATGGACCGTTGCAGCAAATGAAACATCATGCCTTGCACATTGCATTATACACCATATTTATTATATTTTAGCATGTGTACCCTAATTATCATATATGGGTCATTTCGTGTAAGTACAACCAAAATTCCAGAAATTGTTTGCTCTCACTTTTATTGAATTGGTTTATTGAAAGCCTATGGCAAGATAAGCAAGGATCTGAAATTTGAACATTATAGCTTACCCAAAATTAATATCTGTGTTCTTGTGATTGATGGTTGCAGAGATATGGAATATGTATCCTTAGTCCTTACTACCTAGGTACTGGTATGTTTTTTATTAATTGATTTTATTGACATCAACTGATAAATGACAATATTATTCACTGGAAACCAATTGTTTCAGTAGCATGTCACTATAAACATTGACACCAGGCACCATATTAAAAATTCATGCTATTTCCATAGCACAAACTTAGGGCCAGGTCACAGTCTATCTACCGCAGTATTTATAAATTATTCAAGAACACAGAGTCTAAGTAGAGTAACTGGTGAATATTTTACAATATTGCCTAATAAAGGTTTGTTTAACACACGCTTTTATTTACTAAGCATGTACGTCAATTCAGTTTCAGTAGTAAGCAAGTTCAGAGTAATTGCATTTGTAATAATTCTGCATTGATGTTTGGTCATTTCCAGCTATGCTTATGTTAAGTAAGTAATTATTTACATTGAACTATTGCTACGTAAAATTAGTATGAGCCAAATTTAGGCTAGGAGAAGTCTGGCGTATGTTGCGTTAGTTTTTAAAGGGTTTCCAATAGTATTAATAAGTTTGCCTCGGTTTCAACTGGCTTTGACATGGGTTAAATGCTAAGCGTCAAAACAGGTTTTGACCTGCAACAATGCAACCCTGCCAGTGATTGGTTCTAATCATTTGAACTAAACTGGAACTGTCCAAGCTGGCACCCGAATGTGACAGAAACCCTGAGTGGCTTCAGTAAGCATGCACATTGTGTAGCTGACATCCAGTCCATTCATACTGCCAGAATATGGCTTCCCTTTGAACTTGTGTTTAAGACTGTAAGTCCTTTCAAAGGTACTTGTACTCATTACTCTAACGCCAAATGTTCTGAAATATGGATGAAGTACTGATTGTGTGTGTGTGTGTGTGTGTGTGTGTGTGTGTGTGTGTGTGTGTGTGTGTGTGTGTGTGTGTGTGTGTGTGTGTGTGTGTGTGTGTGTGCGCGTGTGTGTTCGTGCATGCATGTAATGTGTATCACAGTGGTTTGCATTATCCACTCATATATGTATTTCCAATTAAAGCTGTCTTAGAATGGTGCAAGAACATTTATTTTGTATTCATGCATACCGTGTACAATTATCATAAAATGACAATGAACTGGCATTGGCCACAGACGTGCACAGTCAAGTTTACCACTAGTTGAATACAGGTAATAAAAAATGAGGCATATAAGGATTACAGAACATACTTTATTCATTGATAAAAACCTGCACTTCTTAGTGACACAATGCAGTCCCTATAAATCTGTATATGTTCCTATACATCAACAGTTTATTGTTTTGAGATTGAGAATGTGTTTGTGATCAAAATTGTGATTTTAGAATCTCAATATCTCTCCCTCTCCCTCTCCCTCTCCCTCTCCCTCTCCCTCTCCCTCTCCCTCTCCCTCTCCCTCTCCCTCTCCCTCTATGAACAGCCAAAATGTTGTGAGTCACATTTTGTGGGCCAGCGAAATACAGCCGTTCATACAGTAAACCTGTCTAAATCTTCAACAATTCTGTGTTTTTTCTCATCTGATATACTATATATTTGGATTGGATACCCTTTTGAATATGACCTCCCTAGATTTGAAATTGTAATGCATTTGACATCTGACCCGAGAAACTTGTATGATTATTCATAATCTAACCTGGATTGCATAATCAGTTAGAACAGTAGATACTGACACATCACTAGAAAAAGAATAACACCTTGGGATTCCAAGACGGTCACCTTTACGGTGGAAACAGGATTAGGATATTCATTAATCATGAAAGTAATCATGATTAATTTCTAAAGTAATCGTACTTGTATTAGACCACATTTGTTTTTACAATAATTGTACTCATGCATCTTCATAGTAATCATACTCGAAGTGTTTTAATGCTGTGACTGGTCATGGCTGATTGATCGGCCCACGACACCTTCCTGCAAAATAACAATTTTACTATGCATCATCAGTAACCGACCCACGCATATTTGGTAGATATTATCGGATAGCTGACAGATTTTTCAAGATGGCTTATATATTTATACATGAGCAGATTAAATTACAGAGCTCTAGTTACATGCTGGTGGACAAAACGTGACAAAATTGCTGCCCAAATTTTGTTGGTTTACTGTACCTTCAGTAAAGTCCCATTCACCCCCACATACGTGGTACCAACAGAAAGCTCTGCTCTTGCCCAATCTGAGAAAATAAACATGTGGCAGGGGGCTGGTCTAGTTAATCAGATTGAAGCTTTCAAACACCACGTCATCTTCCCGCCAGAGCAGAAGTAAACAACAACATGGCGGTCGTTGGTGTCAACGAACTTTCCAGATTGAAATGTTTACTTTGAAATTTGTTAACGCATACATGTATGTTTCAAAAAAATAACTGGCAGTATTCAAGAATATAGCTATCATATACTACATTGTAGTTTAAATAGTTAGAATGACTTTGGATGCTATTTGGTGTGAAAAACCAGCCATATTTGTTTTGTCAGTGCAACATTTTACTGCTCATGAATGCGGTTTGCACTGGTCTCGAATGTAGCAGCAATCGGCCTGACTAAAACGGCCTACATGTCCCAAAAAAAAGTAGGAAATGTGTCCACACAGTAATTGTTTGGGAGCAGAATAATGCATTTTTTTCATTATTTTTGATGAAATTTTGATAATATCACATGATTATGGACCGACATAATAGAAATAGTATAATTTTATTATAATAGAGTTCATTTAGCAGTAAAGTCATCTCATTTATATTTTTATATAAATATTTGCATAGTTAAGATTTTTATTGTAACAGTATGCAACAGAGTATATTTACTGGCTGGTCGCAAGGTTAATTAATCAAATATTAATAATTTCAAAAAATAACATGACCTTTTCAGTGGTGTATTTTATGTTGTAATAAGATTAATGTTAATTAATGGTTACTGACCACATAGACGTTGTGACATTCTTTGTGTAAAACATCCTTGCCAAAACCTACATTACAGAATTAATGTAACAGGGTTATTATAATCAATTACCTCAGTGATCATAACGAGTGGGTGGCAAGGGAAGCTTGACCATGCATTTGAATAACTGTGCTTACAATGACAACCCAGCAAACAAGGAACCATTTCTGAACCAGTTGGTACGTGTCATACTGGTTCATAATTGGTACCACTCCACCAGTACATGTTTTCACGTGTATTCACGTGTTCTGCCTGTTGTCACGAGTTTTGAAAGAGTTTGACACGAGTTGTACAGTTGTACTGGTACGGTTGCACTGGTACGTGTCATCATGTGAAAACTCGTGATTTCACGGTAAACACGTGTTGACATACCAAATTTGTTCACAGAATCTGGTGAATTCACGTATGGAAACACGTGAATCGAGCAAGTTGAACTCATCAATTCACTTGTAAACACAACATGTGATTGTGATTGTATAAATGATTAGCAGCATCTGCAATTGTAACTACTGTCCTGGACTAAGATAAAGGAATATGGTTACTTGAGGCCATTTCAGTAAAAGATTACCCCAAAATAGTACATTATTAGCACAAGCACAACATGACCTTATTATTATGTACTGCATGACGTGCCTAGATGTATTTTTATTGAACTAGCTATATATACAAGTATGCAACATGGATATCCCTCATAGTAAAACAATTATGCCAATTCATTAAATATATTTCAGTTGAATACTAAGATGTCTTGCAACAGCACACAAGCAGGGCATTTCAAAATGTTCCCCTCTAACTGTCAGTGTCAATAACAAGATCAAGTATCCACTTGGTAGAAAAACAAGTTACTTACGGCGGCCATGATGGAAGTTTATTGACAGCACAAGCTGCAGCCACAACACAAAATATCTCACTGGAATTTCTTAGAGGGTGGTCGGACCAAATATTTGTTTAGAAACAAATATTTAAAAAAATGTTGACTGATAGTAGTCACTATAAGAAGTATGATGGTAGTTGTTTCATGTATTTAAGTGAAATATTAAGCACACTACAGACGTCTAAAGTTACAAATTTAATGACGTTTTCTGATGATTTGCTAATATTATGTAATTTTACTTATAAACACCCATTTAATTTGTTATTATTTTACCAAATCATAATCACTAACTGAAGTACAATGGTGCTTGTTTCATGTACGTAGATGAAATATTTAGGAAACTGCAATTTTATGAAATTTCAAATAAAAACAATTTTCCGATAAATCATTAGGATTGATTTTATTTTTTCTTCTGATAATAGTCATTAATATGCTGAATTGAACTAAATAAATAGTCACAAAACATTGTCAAACATAGGCCATTTTAACTGCCAAATTTCTACAACTTTTTATCAACACATTAGCATGATATTTGCATGATTACATTCAATTATGTTTCACCTTTATTCGTAACTTTACAAAATGGACGTATTTATTAACATAATCTAGTAAATAATTTTTAAACATGGGGCCTGTCAGCATGATCGAAGACAGAAATAATGAAAACAAAGATACATCAAGAGAAAAAATAATTAACTGCTCTTAAGCACCACAAAGAAAATCAGTTTTCACCGCAGAATCATGGAGTGACATTATAACAACATAAGAAAATTAATAAACAAACAGGTATGTTGCATGATAATAAACTAAGGCCACTAAACTCAGACCCCTATCTCCCCATGTTGTCAGAATGGTTGGCAAATTCGTCTGACCTCCCTACTATGTACAGCTAGCTTCTGGGACTAAGGTGACAAATATCATTATAACTTTGTATTAATTTTACATGTATACATGCCTATCTCTAATAGAAGAAAGATCAAGACACAAAAATTAAGTCTCGCATAACCAACTCTCGCTCGGCTATGTAACTTTGCCAAGAATTAAGATAGTCTGGTGACAAGTATGCTTTGCTTATGTGTCACTGCTCAAAGCCATTAGATGGCATCACTGTTTTGGATTAGCTCAGGTTTTAATTATAAAAATAATTAACAATTTTAATAACGAAACTAAGTTATAAAATATTTAAATTAAAATTAGAGAATAAAAAATGATATGAAACATTGTTGAACAAATTTTAATTTCTGTTTATTTTGTGTATCAAATGTTTTAATGTTTAATTATTTAATTAATTTTTATAATATAGTGTCTGATAAAATGGTATCCTTATTTAATTTCAAAAAATTTCAAATTGAACCTGAGAACCAATTAATGTCTCTCTCCAATTCTGGGGTAAGGTTGTCCAGTATCATTGGCAGAGCATTAACTCCCCAGGCATATGTGAGGGCTAAAACGTGCTGCCACCTCACGGACTCTGGGTAACCTTGGCTATGTACAGTTCAATGTACGTAAAACAGTTGTCATATTTATCCAGACTATTAATAGTAACCTCACCAATGACTATTTAATTAACAAAGTAGAGAATTACATTACATTAAAGAAGTAAATTGTAGTTTATGGGTAGTTTACTGTTCATATTATTATGTTTTTTAATATAAATGCAATATATACAGGGGTCTGGTTTGTTTTATGTTGCATGTATAATTTCCATGTACATACAGATAATAAATATTATATACCTATCCAGTAATGCCAACATTATGATCAGTGAGTGTTACGTAGTGTAGATGTTCTACTAATATGTACAATTTTGTAGGACAATGATCAGGTCCTAGGCTTGATAGTCACAAAACCGACAAGTTCACATATTTCCTTAAAATTAAATGTTGTGTACATGTCATCAATATTAAAAATGACATGTAAGGGTTTTTGACAAAATATAACAACAATCCCACTTCAAGAATGAACTCCAGATGGCAAGTGCCAAATGGACAAGAAACGAACACAACATAATAATTTTTTAAACATTGGTATCAAACTTCCTTGAAAACGGCCAATTATCCAAGTGAAGATTGGTAAAATGTTACTGTTTTGACATAGGCTAGTTCAAATCTAGGAATACTAATTCATCAATGTACAAAATGTTAAATTTTTTTGAAAGATGAAACACAACTGAATGTAAGTTTTGTTTACTGCTATAAAAATGTTGGGTCAAATGGGGCACTGGCCACTGCTATTGTACACAAGATACAGGTATGTATGAATTGTTCAAGCCACTGAGCTTGATCTTCGAAAATATTGGTGCATACAAAGTCATTAATAATATTATTATTAATTGATATAATTACTTTTTTTTAACAAAGTAGTTTGCCTTTGTTTTTGAAAATCCAAAGTCAAAGGCAAAGACGCAAGCCAGGCCAAGGCCAAGTAAACTACTACTTCACACTGACACACATATGACATAATGCCACGTTTATAAAATATTTACGAGTCTTCAACTTCGTCATATCACAAAAATGCGTAACAAAAGAATAGATCTACAATCTGAAGTCGGCATTGTGACCCGTTGACATCGCTACTCAAACACCAATACCAAAACAGCACTATGAATATGCGAAATGAACTGGCAAAACAACATACGATACGGCATGATACGCACTTGTAATTGGTGACATAAACAAATAAATGACACACTGACTTTACTTTTTATTTTTTTTTATTTTAATGTAGAACGAAATGGTGTAAGGCGAGAAGTGGCATGACCCTAAACACAAATGCCACCTCTCGTCATGATAGTTTTATTGGCAGGATTAGTCCACATAATGTGCAAATACTTGAAATGTATACTCACGACCTTCGTTCCACCACATCTAGAAGATGACGTGCAAGTCGACACGTCCACCATGCTGTCCATTGCATAATTAAATTAATGACCGTATATTAATAATGTCAACTGATCTGAAGTTATGCTATCGTAACTAATTGTTACCAGTGGTAATTCATTTTAACGTGCTAACTTAAACTATGACCCGACATCATGTTGACACAATTTCTTAGTTTTGCTTCGCAGAGCATCTACTTTAACTTTGGCGTTCTTTCTTCCCACGTGATACAGGGAGATCTGCGCGCGCCAGACAAAATGGTAATCTGCATAATTCAAACGATGGCAGTCTGTCTGATAACCAGTGTATTCTTTGACCTGGTTAAAATTTTTTATTTTATTTATTTGTTACACTGTGACACGTACACTGACCTAGAAATGAAATTAACATGAGAGGCGTTGATCCAGATTCATAATAGGCGCGGGAACAGCAGGATGCTGGAATGGAACAGCCTCGTGGCCGTGCAGTTGCCCGGGCCATGACATTTCGCTGGGGGGGGGGGGGATCCATAATGTCCACCAATAAACATGATGGCCAACCACTACATTATCTGTGCCTCTCCAGACCCCGTCGCAGTGACTGTCACTGGCAGGCATCGGCTGAGGACTTATTAAAAAAAATTCGCGACCGCATATGACCATATGGCATATCCGCCTGGCACATCTACCTGCATGGTTCAACATCCGGACGTGACAGGGACATATGTTATAGTTAGTGTTATAAAACTCTTAACATGTGTCCCTTGTAAATAAGAAAATCAAGTTAACGTTGGTCCTGTCTCAGCTTGGAAAGTAAAAGAACCACTGCGGACGACAAGCACCTGTCCCTGGCATGGCAGTGCCAACAACAACCACCCTCAGTCTATTATTTATGGGCTCAGACAGTGCCAGCTTTGACATAGAAATATATGCTTGGCGTAAATGTTATGAAAAAGGCTGACTATAGTTCACTGAAACCTTATAAGTTCATAACATTGTAACTATATACATATTACTCAATTAATACAACCTTACCGAGTGCTGGGAACAACTAGAAGCGTGCATCTTCATCACGACATCAGGGCGAGAGGAGCCGAGGCCGAGCAGACGAAATCGGCAGAAAGCAGAACCTTAAGTTATGGCGCCGAGATGGCGATTTTTTTCACGTTTACTTTAGGTTTTATTGCGAAGTGTCTGTATCACATAAAATAATGGTACTTTTGAAAGCTTGTTCGAATGCGATTATGTTTAGTGAATAGCGGTGTGTTGCCATGTTGAAGTACACGCACTGACATAATTATAGCGGCAACACGGCAACTTGCTGTTGCAATCGGTCTCACATGTATGGCCGACTGTGGTGTCAACAATTTTAGTACACAGTTACTTAAACATGCAACGCAAGAACAAGCTGAAGACTGGTTCCCTGCGTTCTAAAGTACGAACAAAGGGTGAAGATACGGATGCTAAAACTAGCTACAGGTTGGTGTTCCAAACACTTGAGGGTTAGAAACACGCATTGATCCATTTTACTCCTATTATCACCCACGCCGTCACTGTCACATCGAAACTCGAAAGGCCTGTCACTGTCAGGTTTTTATCAGTCACCGACGTATAACCTGATTGCTGAGCAAAAACGTCGTCAAGGTTTCGAATGGATAGAAGTGGCTGTCGAGCTCGTACGTTAGTTGTATATTTTTTATTTATGACCAAAATATAGCTGCTTCAGGCTCATGCGACATGTCCCCATAAATACAGTGAGGAGTAATGTAATTCGCACATCATATGTAATGGTTGTCAACATTGTTTCCAATGACACAGCTTGACAGAGGAAACTAAAGATGACAACGGCTTTGAGTTTGAAGCGCATTGAACTCTGTTAATTTGTCTTCTCTGATATTGATGATAAAATATATTGACTGCTTTAATTTATCGAGTCCCAAGATTGTGAGGATAACAGATGTTCACCACGTATAGGCAGGTGTTCAATAACCATGTTCAACTGATCTTGAATTAAATATGAAACACATAAACACAAAAGTTATTATTATACAATTGCTCCAGTTTACTCAGCTGTTTAAATGAGTATCTGACTATAGACAGTGGTGGATATGTGTACGAGCAGCCTTCGCGCATTAATTGCAGCATATGGCTGGATGCTTCACAGAGAAGCCGAGATGGTGTCAAACTGACACTCTCGACGCTTTTTCATCAGAGTTTGGCGTCGTTATCTTTGCCACGTTCTAAGTTCAGGCGTCTTTCGTATAAAACTGACTATGCGTTTGTTGCTCAAACAAATGTAGCGCATTCTGAAATTCGACAAACGTTCTAACAGATGCGCCGACTATAAACACGTTATATGACACTAGCAACAATGGCATGTGCTTTCCCATGCTGTAATGCTCATGCGTCAAAAAACTATCGGTGTAAAACTCCCACAACTGTTGTTACCCGTTGTACTGACTTGAGGTGCAATATACACTTCGTATTTTTTGTATGCCAGCAGAAAACCCAGTGAGGATGACAGGCCTTGGACAAGAGACCTGAAGATATGCGGGTTCACTACCAGTGTACTTTTGGGGATATACATGAAGACGCTGCACCCTTCTGTGCCTGGGGGCGACTCCGGTGAGTGGATATATATGTCTTGTGTCCGACATTTTGTACATGATATCTTCAAATTGTATGATATTTGAGACATGATTTCGGCATCCTCGTCCAATGTTCAAAAGATAATTACCATATCCCATTGTTTTATCTTGTGTAAATTAATCAACGTAATTTCAGTTGTTATTAAATTATATTGATTTTTTCATCGTTAAAGAAACAGTGTTGGTCTTATTCGAATGTAATGATCCAGTTTCTTGGTTCATTGTTAATTAGTAAATGATTTACCTCTCAAGAAAACTTTTTCTTTTCTTCATATATTTTGGCTGTCTCTCACAGACGTCTTCAGCAAATTAAATTTCACGGTCGCGTCACATGACTTACATAATGGGACACAAGCTGGAGCATGACCGGTGTTCAACCATGACCGGTGTTCAACCATGACCGGTGTTCAACCATGACCGGTGTTCAACCATGACCGGTGTTCAACCATGACCGGTGTTCAACCATGACCGGTGTTCAACTAGGGATGTAAAATCCTAGACCTTGCGGAAAATCAAAGAGGCCATCAACATACACAGGGGGAAGTCATCATTAAACAGAGACATAGGCCAGAAACTCCAGGTGGTCATGCTTCAACTTGTGTCACATGATATGTATGTCATGTGACACAACTGTGAAATTCAACAGGCTGAAGAAGACTCTAAAAGACAGCCGAAATGTACGGGGGGAAAATGAAACCGAGTAAATCATTTACTAATTAAAGTTGGTCTTGTTGTAAGATTGTCTTCTTTGTGTATGTGTGCGTGTGTGTATATGTGTGTGTGTGTATGCGTGTGTGTGTCTGTTCGTGTGTGTGTGTTTGTTTGTTCATGTGTGTGTGTGTGTGTATGTCTATTCGTGTGTGTGTGTCTGTTCATGTGTGTGTGTGTCTGTTCATGTGTGTGTGTGTCTGTTTATGTGTGTCTGTTTGTGTGTGTGTATGTGTGTCTGTCCGTGTGTGTTTGTGTTGTGTGTGTTTGTGTTGTGTGTGTGTTTGTACAAAATGCAGCATACATACACCAATTAATGCATATACTGATATAGCGTTGTGTATGACATATCGTTCTGTGAGACATACAATCCCAGAAAGCAGGGCTCTAGAAGAATGACGCAGGTCTATGACTTGTACACACTTACCAGAAAGTGGTTTGTCACCATCGGCCTGTTGGTGGTCTTTATTGGAGGCATGCTTGTCCACTGTCCAAGAAGATGTCGAGCCAAACTTCCAGGTAGATGTCAACTGGAAAAGTGAACAACTGCACCATTAGTGACACAGCTATGTTGTCTTTTTAGGGGAATTGATCATCTCAGCCAAAGAATTTGGGGTATGTATATTTGGTGGGGGTAAGTTTGGTACTTATAGGGGGTTAAATTTACACAGTGGGGTATAGTATACTTGGAGGAGTTAATTTTAGCAGGTGGGGTAAGTGCAAAGTGTCGTTTGTTTGAATGAATTCTGGTTTATTAATGTCAGGATTAGGGTTATGATCAAAAATGTCTGTGTACCAATAGCAACAGGAGGCGCCCTCTGCTGACAACTACAAAACAATCACACTTTGATTAAATGTGTGGATATGTAACAGACCTTTCAAAGCCAGGGCAATCCCCCCTGTTTAACGCACAGATCTTGCTTAATCTTGGACATCTCGTCATTTAGTATGGTATCTGTTTTTAAGTTTTTCTACAATCCTGTGGAGGGCGCTGTGTGTTGAAGAGCCCCAGCTCAAATGTATTAGCTCTGGTAGAACTAATTAAAAACTTGCCCGTTTAAATAGTAAGTATTCCTTCATCACAGCTACAGTTATCTTAGTTCACATTGTATGTGACTTGTTTTACCTAAACAGTACATTGCTTTAAGACACTTCTACGTAACAGATTAACTGATTTATTCTTACAATGCAATTGTGATATCACATATTTTATTTTATAAATGTTGTCATAATTTATTTTAGTTCTTGCTATGTACCTATATGTTTAAAATATGATTATATGCATGTGTTTGTGCCAAGTCTTAGCCAATTTCTACTGTTTAGTCGGTTTTATAATCTATCTATTTCATGTATTCTTAACGCCCCTGAGTGGACTTTTTTGCTAGATTTATGGCGTTTTATAAACATTCTTCTACTTGTTATTATTATTAGTATAAGAACTTAACAGCAGTGTATGTGTTTAGCACAGGGGTTCTCAATCTTATTCTTTTCTCATACCCCCTGAGTTAAAAGATGATCGTCAGGGTATGCCATTATTTATACACACAATGGGGCCTTCGTGTTATTTTTTTATTCTAAAAATATAATATCTTATACCGAGTCAAATGATAAAAAATATTTTTTTAATGAGGCTTTTAAATAAGGAAGAAAATTGAGTACTAGGTCGCCCACTTCCTGACTACCCCATTTTTACAATGTTATTGTCTACCAGGTCACACACTTCCTGACTACCCCCTCTTTACAATGTTATTGTCTACCAGGTCACACACTTCCTGAGTACCCCCTCTTTACAATGTTATTGTCTACCAGGTCACGCACTTCCTGACTACCCCATTTTTACAATGTTATTGTCTACCAGGTCACACACTTCCTGACTACCCTCTCTTTACAATGTCATGTGCCTAAGTCTTTGACTACCAGGTCGCCCACCCCCCTGGCTACCCCCTCTTTACGATGTGTGCCCAACTGTGGATGGTGCTGCTGCCCTTTGGCAGTCCTGCCCTGAGGGTGAACCTGATGAATGCAGTCTTCAGTGCTGTGGCTGCTGCAGTTCTACAGCTCTGTGTGCTCAGGTAAAACATGTCAGCATCTCCTGGATGTTGTTGGTGGTAACTAAGCATGTCAGCATTTTATGTATAACATATCAGGTAGGCATGTCAGTGTGTTTTTCAGTGTTGCACTTGCACCAGGTAAACATGTCACCATTTCCTGGATGTTTTAAGCATGCCAGAATTTCCTGGATGTTGTGACACGTAAGCATGTAGCATTTCTTGGATGTTGCATCAGGTAACTGTGTCAGCGTTTCTCGGATGTTGTGTCAGAATACCATGTCAGCATTTCCAGAATGTTGTCCCAGGTAAATATATCTGCATTTCCTGGATGTATGATCAGGTAAGCTTGTCAGAATTTACGAGATATTATATCAGGTAAACATGTCAGTATTTCCTGATAAGCATGTCAACATTGTGTAGATGTATGAAATGAGCTTGTCAGTATTTTATGAATACCACATAAGTATGTCAACGTTATATGGGCATCAGTAAACATGGCATCATTTATTGGATGCTGCGTCAGGTAAACATGTCAGCATTGTTTCTGACTGGCCAGTGGTTGTTGGTTGTTTCTGACTGACCAGTGGTTGTTGGTTGTTTCAGACCGACCAGTGGTTGTTGGTTGTTTCAGACTGACCAGTGGTTGTTGGTTGTTTCTGACTGGCCAGTGGTTGTTGGTTGTTTCAGACTGACCAGTGGTTGTTGGTTGTTTCAGACTGACCAGTGGTTGTTGGTTGTTTCAGACTGACCAGTGGTTGTTGGTTGTTTCTGACTGGCCAGGTGTTGTTGGTTGTTTCTGACTGACCAGTGGTTGTTGGTTGTTTCAGACTGACCAGTGGTTGTTGGTTGTTTCAGACTGACCAATGGCTGCATGGCCAGCAGCCTCCTGACCACTGGGCTGTTTGCCCTCAGTAGACTCACGTGGACGTGGTCAGTGACGGCGGAAGTGTTCGGACTCAACAACCTCTTTGTGGCTGTGTTAATGCTTCTTGTTGTGATGTTTGAGTCGTCCTTGCATGACACAGACAAAATGTCCAAGGTTTGTACGCTCACTAACATGACCTTCTAACCTTCTCACAACACCTCATATGATTTTCAAAGTTTCTGTACTTGTGATCTTAATATGCATCTAATATTTAGTTCCATTTTACCAGTCTTGAGTACACAACTATTTTTAAAGATGTTAATTGCAAGTTTTGAATCCATAACACGATGATATGAATGCCGATTTCTCTTGATACTGCCAATTTCATGATAGTTCCAGTAGCAGGCTCGCCAGGTGCACTATAGTGCCAGGCTCACTATAGTGCCAGGTGCACTATAGTGCCAGGCTCACTATAGTGCCAGGCTCACTGTAGTGCCAGGCTCACTATAGTGCCAGGTGCACTATAGTGCCAGGCTCACTATAGTGCCAGGCTCACTATAGTGCTAGGCTCACTATAGTGCCAGGCTCACTATAGTGCCAGGCTCACTATAGTGCTAGGCTCACTATAGTGCCAGGCTCACTATAGTGCCAGGCTCACTATAGTGCCAGGCTCACTATAGTGCCAGGCTCACTATAGTGCCAGGCTCACTATAGTGCCAGGCTCACTATAGTGCCAGGCTCACTATAGTGCCAGGCTCACTATAGTGCCAGGCTCACTATAGTGCCAGGCTCACTATAGTGCTAGGCTCAGGTTCACGTGCAAGGTTCATCATAGTGCCAGACTTGCCACAGTGCCAGGTGTTGTTACAGTTAGTTCCCGGCACCAAGTGGGTCATCTGTCCAGTTGGCTTGTTTCAGCTGGCTACACTTGGCGCATTCACCTGTGGCTTAGCACTGACCAATCAACACACAGTGGCTGTCTACGTCATCTGCATTGCATTCTGGGTGCTCTATCACCTGTGGCGGGCTCAGGTAGGTACCTGGGTAGGGGCACTGTTGCTTATGTCAGTGTCTAGGTGGGGCTTTACTGCTCAAGTAGTACCTAGATAAGTATTTAACTGTAATTATTCTTCTTACTTCCTCCATATCACCTAGCCTCAACTTGCCGTAGGTACAGGCAAGAGGACATGACAGGCCGAACTGGAAGATTTTAAATAGATTTGTATTTGTGGTGTAATATTTCAGAATGGTAATTAGTGCACGTAAACAATAATACATGCAAAAGAACTAGTTATGTCTAAAAAGTGTAATAGTGCAAATTCTGAACATTAATCTGAAATGCATCGAGGCTGTTTTCATTTACAACATGTTGACGGAGGGAGTTCCAAAGTCAAATGGTACTTGGGAAAAATTAATATTTAAGTGGTAATTACATCTGGAGTGAGGGATAAGGTAAGACAAGGAATGATGTTTTCTAGTTACCATAAAATATTCATTTGTGTAAATGCTCACTATGGATTTTGTTAATGGGTGTTACTGCTTAGGTAGGTACCTACTACCTAGGTAGAGGGTTTAGATAGGTACCTATATATATATATATATATATATATATATATATATATATATATATATATATATATATATATAGTATTTAGATAGGTACCTATATGGTGTTTAGATAGGTACCAATGTAGAGGATTTAGGTAGGTACCTAGATATGGTGTAGTAGTGATATGGTAGGTACCTAGGTAGAGGATTTATTTTAATACCTAGGTTACAGCTCAGGTAAATATATGCCTAGTTAGAGAGGTGTTGTTACATAGATAAGTGCCTAAGCAGACCATGTACCCTGTTGCAGGCTCTGAGTCTGGCCCTGATGGGGCGTGTGGTGGGGGCGTTTGCTGTCGGCCTCCTTCCCTACGTCTACCTCCCTGTGGCGTCCTATCTCAACATTGCCCGCTGGACCTGGGGTGACCAACGAACTGTCTTTGGCTTTATGACCCATCTACTGAGGACTGACTACGGAACCTTTGACCTGGTGAGTGGAACATTTGTGTCTTTAGACTGTAGTAGTAACTTGGGAGAGCGCCGTGGCTCAGGGGTAGAGCTTCGCACTCTCGACTACGAGAACCCGGGTTCGAATCCTGGGCTGCGATGTTAAAAACCTTAGGCAAGTTTGTTCACTCTACATTGCTCCCATTCACTCAGCTGTATAAATGAGTACCTGGCTATAGACAGTGGTGGATGTGTGTACGAGCAGCCTTCGCGCATTAATTGTAGCATACGGCTGGATGCTTCCCAGAGAAGCCGAGATGGTGTCTGAGTGAACAGGTCTGTCAGGGAAGTAAAGTGTAAAGCGCTTTGAGCGGTCCTGAGGACTGGATACTGCGCTATATAAGAATTAAGAACTTGCCTTTGCTTCCGTTTGTGAAGTGTGGACACGCATGAGCGCACACAAGACCTACCACAGCGGACTTGGTGTTCAGTTACAACATCGTGAAATGGTGTTTTGTACCTTTGCGATTCCACATGTAATTATTCCTGTGTTCTTGTGAGTTGTTCTGAATATTCTTCTTGTTTTCTCTCAGGGCAAAGACCAAAGAGGACCTGGATTTGCTCATGGAATCAAGTACGGTTAAAATGTCTTTTCCAACACATTACGTTCACTGACCATTTATTTTGGTGCTCAAGCCATGTCTTATTCAAAACACAGCTTTTAAAGGTTCTGTGACTTGTTTTGATGTATCTTTTATTTATCCATTATATTATTAATACTTCAGCACGTATGTTGAATGTATACTGCCGGCCAAATTGTATTTAACATGCCTATAGACATTTTGTGTTCAGGGCATGTGTGCTTCACACACACTTACTAATGCTAACTTAATGTGTTCAGGGCCTACATGGACCATGTGTTCAGAGACCAGTGTGCTGTTGGACCTGTGTTGGCTGTCATCGCTGTTGTACTCATCATGGTCAGGTACAACACTTAGTTGTATACACATGTACACTCATGTATTGTCATGTACACACCTCTACACACATGTATGCAATTGCATACATATATTAAGTTTGCATACACACTGGTGTGGTTCTGTGCCATTGTGTTAACACAGCTGTACACACTTCTCAATATCATTTGCAAATTATTAATATACATATCTGGATACACCAATTTAGTTTCATACAAGATACAAACTTGTTGCCATTGGGTACTTGGTCAGTTGCGAGGTGTGGTCAGTTGTGATGTGGTCAATTGGGTTATGGTCAGTTGGGAGATGTCATCAGTTGAGTGGTACATTCGGAGGTGTGGTCAGTTAATAATAATAATATTTAACAGCATTTGTCTACGCCATAAATCTGGCAATTAAACCAACCAGAGGTGCATTACACTTTACAGGACCAGAGAGTTGTGGTCAGTTGAGAGGTGTGGTCAGTTTGAAGGTGTGGTCAGTTGGGAGGTGTGGTCAGTTGGGAGGTGTGGTCAGTTGGGAGGTGTGGTCAGTTGGGAGGTGTGGTCAGTTGGGAGGTGTGGTCAGTTGGGAGGTGTGGTCAGTTGGAAGATGTGGTCAGTTGGGAGATGTGGTCAGTTGGGACGTGTGGTCAGTTGGGACGTGTGGTCAGTTGGGAGATGTGGTCAGTTGGGATGTGTGGTCAGTTGGGAGGTGTGGTCAGTTGGGAGGTGTGGTCAGTTTGAAGGTGTGGTCAGTTGGGAGGTGTGGTCAGTTGGGAGGTGTGGTCAGTTGGGAGGTGTGGTCAGTTTGAAGGTGTGGTCAATTGGGAGGTGTGGTCAGTTGGGAGATGTGGTCAGTTGGGAGATGTGGTCAGTTGGGAGGTGTGGTCAGTTTGAAGGTGTGGTCAGTTGGGAGGTGTGGTCAGTTGGGAGGTGTTGTCAGTTGGGAGGTGTGGTCAGTTGGGAGGTGTGGTCAGTTTGAAGGTGTGGTCAGTTGGGAGGTGTGGTCAGTTGGGAGGTGTGGTCAGTTGGGAGGTGTGGTCAGTTGGGAGGTGTGGTCAGTTTGAAGGTGTGGTCAGTTTGAAGGTGTGGTCAGTTGGGAGGTGTGGTCAGTTGGGAGATGTGGTCAGTTGGGAGGTGTGGTCAGGTGGGAGATGTGGTCAGTTGGGAGGTGTGGTCAGTTTGAAGGTGTGGTCAGTTGGGAGGTGTGGTCAGTTGGGAGATGTGGTCAGTTGGGAGGTGTGGTCAGTTGGGAGATGTGGTCAGTTGGGAGGTGTGGTCAGTTGGGAGGTGTGGTCAGTTTGAAGGTGTGGTCAGTTGGGAGGTGTGGTCAGTTGGGAGGTGTGGTCAGTTGGGAGGTGTGGTCAGTTGGGAGATGTGGTCAGTTGGGAGGTGTGGTCAGTTGGGAGGTGTGGTCAGTTGAGAGGTGTGGTCAGTTGGGAGGTGTGGTCAGTTGGGAGGTGTGGTCAGTTGGGAGGTGTGGTCAGTTGGGAGGTGTGGTCAGTTGGGAGGTGTGGTCAGTTGGGAAGTGTGATCTGTTGGTAGGTGTGGTCAATGGGAGGTGTGGTCAGTTGGGAGGTGTGGTGAGTCGGTAGGTGTGGTCAGTCGGTAGGTGTGGTCAGTCGGGAGGTGTGGTCAGTCGGGAGGTGTGGTCAGTTGGGAGGTGTGGTCAGTTGGGGGTGTGGTCAGTCGGGAGGTGTGGTCAGTTGGGAGGTGTGGTCAGTCGGGAGGTGTGGTCAGTCGGGAGGTGTGGTCAGTCGGGAGGTGTGGTCAGTTGGGAGGTGTGGTCAGTTGTGAGATAGTCATGATATGTGGTCAATTCTTCCAGGAAGAAGCCCTGTCAGCGGTCATGTGTGCCTCTCTTTGTGGCCATGTTTGGGGTGTACATTGGTCTGTTTGCGTGGCGAGCCAATCTGGACACTTCCAACCCCCTGCTGCAGGGCGTGGTGAGTCACAGGTAGACACCCAACACCCTAGTCAAGGCTATGTTAAGTCTAACCTAGACGCTAGCTGTTAGGTGTGTTAAGTCTAACCTCAGTGCCATCAACACTCTGCAGATCTTTGTGTTAAGTCAAATCTAAAGTCACACATCGATACTACTGACTTGTACTGAATTTGTAATACTGACGTGTTAATAGTTTCAGTTTCTGTATCAACAATCTGCTACCACATCCCCTGTAGCATTTACACAATGATATACATCTCCGTGTTCAGTTTATATGAATTTTGGCTTTTAGCAAGATTATATTTAGTTGACAAGCTAACTTCAGATTAGTGTTACATGCTTCCTAGTTGGCAAGAGCCCCCCCCCCCCCCCATACTGTTCCCATGGGAAATGTGTCATGCATTGACTCTGTGACACCCATGTGTGTTGACAGGTGGAGAGGTTCTGGATGCAGAGTAACATCCTGGTCGCCGCCCTCGCTGGCATTGCCTACAGCGCCACCTGCAGGTAATCTCAGACATTACACGTCGACGGCCACTGCATGTGTCCAGAATGTTCATAATAATTACACTAAAATCATCAGCTTTCCCCAAAAGCTGAAAATGTACAGTAAAAATAATTGATCAGTAGCGGCACTTTGTACAGAGTAGTTTCTTCTGGTTCGCTGGTAGTTTCCTTTCTGTGTATAAACTCTTTGGTCCAGATTCACGCATGTAAACTAAGAAGAATTATCTGTCTTTCTCATTAGGTGGATATCAGAAAAGTGTCTCAGAGTTGATCACAAGTCCAGCATTTTACCCATCCTGGGGGCTACCTCTCTTATTACGTTACAACTGGTAAGTGAATCAACCTTACAACTGGTAAGTGAATCAACCTTACAACTGGTAAGTGAATCAACCTTACAGCTGGTAAGTGAATCAACCTTACAGCTGGTAAGTGAATCAACCTTACAACTGGTAAGTGAATCAACCTTACAGCTGGTAAGTGAATCAACCTTACAACTGGTAAGTGAATCAACCTTACAACTGGTAAGTGAATCAACCTTACAGCTGGTAAGTGAATCAACCTTAACTTATAACTGGTAAGTGAATCAACCTTACAACTTGTAAGTGAATCAACCTTACAGCTGGTAGGTGAATCAACCTTACAACTGGTACTTAGTGGTGAAGTGGATGAATCAGCAGTAAAGTTATATTATTTACAATATGTTATCTTCACAATGAGTATGCATATTTGTAACCCATACAAAGATTGTTGTAGCCACAATTTTTAAGTTTAAGTCCCTCAGAGATAGCTACAGTCTCATCTAATTAGATATAAAACCAGACAGTATTGTATATACAAACCTGTACTTATCTGTTTGTTAATAATTTAAATGTCATGTTTAAATGAACAAATTGGACTTACATTGTAATTGTGCATAAAAATAGTTTCAGACATAACAAATCAAGAAGTCCTCTTGATATAATTGATGTCAAAACAATTGATGTAATTTAGTCTTTCATATGCTGCGTGATTTTGACGTCTTTTAGATATCAAAAATAAGACATCTTTTCAACGTCTCATTTTCGACATCTAAAAGATGTCTCAAGTGTAACGGTATTGCTTGTTTTAATACTCTTATAATATATCAACACAAACAACTCGTCATATTCAGAATGTTTAATACTACCGAGCTTTCTATATATACGTGTCTACTGTTTCTTACCCTAGCCTAGACTGGTTCACTACTGGCAGCGCCCACTACTCTATACGCTAATTAACGTCCGCGTGGGTACCGCCCCTAAAGTCCAGAGGTTGCTGGTAGGCAGCGTGTCCAAATATACCCTCCCTGCGGGGATCAGCTGCGTATCTCGTGACATCCCTTTTTGTTATTTTTTTAAAAATAATTTTCTGTTAGGATTCACGTCTCACATCTCATTAATGAGCAATCGTGGTGGCTTAATGTCACCACGATTACGCAATGTCATGCGTCTTGCACTGGGCTCGTCTCGCCTCGGCGTATCGCGCGGTGTCACTGGCTCGGCTCGCCTCCCGTCTCGCCTCGGTGTCCCCCGTGGCGTGTTCAGGCGAGGACACGGCGACATCGGAATGTCAACAACATCTGGTTGTCGTTGACCCGTCTGCTGGGAGATTGGCGCTCGGGTCACCGAATCGCTTCCGACTGGCATTTGATCATCAGCAATGGGCACCATTTCGTTGGTGGACCTCAGTTGTCGTCTGTTACGCCAATAGTTGCGACCCGCGACCTCCACAATATAGGACCTTTGTCCTAACACACGTCTACACACACCCAGATTCCAAGTGTTGCGTCCAGGCAACTTCATCCGCACTGCCTGTCCAACACTCAACTCGTTCAGCGGCATTGAGTGTGTGTCGTAACGTCGTCGGTATTTCTGCTTTCTTCTTTCGATTGCGTCGCTGACATTTCTCCCTTGTACTTCTGGTGCAAGGAGACTGTTTCGAGTCGGCAACAGCGTCCTAGTGCGGCGTGACATCAGACGTTGCGCTGGCGAACTTTCCAAGCCTTCTGTTGGCGTGTTACGCCACGCCATTCCAGAATAGCTTTCAGTGGGTCACTTCCACTCTGTTTGGCCTTCTTGAGCAACGATTTTGCTGTTTTCACGGCGTTCTCTGCTTTCCCGTTGCTTTGCGCGTAATGCAGGCTTGATGTCACATGTTCAAAACCCCATTCACGAGCAAACTTTGCAAATTCCTGTGAAGCAAACTGTGATCCATTGTCGCTGACAATTGTCACTGGAATCCCATATCGCGCGAAGTGCGGTCGCAGCGCGTTGACAACAGCCTGTGTCGTTGTCTTCTTCAGCTCATTGATTTCGAAGAAATTGCTATAGTAATCAACCAGTATGATGTACTGGTGTCCATCGAGCTCAAACAAATCTGTTCCAACCTTGGCCCATGGCAGGTGGGGGAACTCATGTGTTTGCAGCTTCTCGCGACACTCTTCCGGCCTGTGTGCGTTGCAAACGTCGCACTTGCTGACGTGGTCCTTCGCTTCAGCGTTCATACCGGGCCAATAGATGACTTCGCGCGCCCCGCGCAGGCATCCTTCTACACCAATATGTCCCTGGTGTATTTGTTTGATCATTCCCGCTCGCATCATACGAGGGATTACTAGCCTGTCGCCTTTAAAGATCAGTCCATCTTCAGCTAACAGTTCGTCCTTGAACTGCAAGTACGGCTTTAGTACTTCATTTCTAGTACTCACGGCTGGCCAAGTACTTCATTTCTAGTACTCACGGCTGGCCACCCCTGTCTTGATGGCCTTCTCGAGCTCCTGCAGCACTGCGTCATTCCTAGTGGCATGTTGCAGCTCGATCAGCTTCTGTTCAGGCAACATCATGTTGTCGCTGAACATCCTCTCTTCCGAGTCGTCCACTTTATTGACAGCACTGTCAATATCTCGTTTCGTTTCTGTGTTGTACGCTCGGCTCAACGTATCGGCCACATACATCTCCGATCCTTTCTTGTACCTCACTTCAAGTGGGTACTTCTGCAGTCGCAGTCTCATGCGCTGCAAACGTTTCGGTGCCATATGTATTTCTTTCTTGAAAATACTTTCAAGCGGCTTGTGCTCGGTTTCTACGTGGACTACATTCCTTCCATAGATGTAGTCGTTGAATCTCTCACACGCGAACACTATCGCCAACAGTTCCTTCTCGATCTGAGCGTAATTCTGTTCGGTGTCTGTCATGGCTCTGCTTGCGTAGCTTATCGGCTGGCCATCTTGCATGAGCCCAGCTCCCAGGCCCGTCTGCGACGCGTCTATCTGAATCGTTACGCTTTTAGCCATGTCGTAGTAACGCAGCTCTGGGGCGTTACTGAGCTTCACGTGTATCGCACGCACAGCTTTTGTGTGCGACTCATTCCATGTGAACTCGCTGTCCTTGTGAGTCAGTTCTCGCAACGGAGCTGTGAGGTCGGTCAATCCTTCACAAACTTGCCTAGGTACTGTACTGTACCTATTTATGAGGCGTCGGACTCCTTCGACGTCGGTGGGCATCGGCATGTCGAGTATAGCTTCGACTTTCCTCGGGTCAGGTTTCATACCTTCGTCTGTCAGCAGACAGCCCATGAAACTGACTTCCTGTAGCTTGTAGCGTACCTTTTCTGCGTTGAGAACCAGGTTTCTCTCACGACATCTGTGGAGGAACGCTTGTAGATTTGCATCGTGTTCGGCGTCATCTTTTCCTGTGATGAGGAAATCGTCTGCGATTACCTCGACGCCATCCAATCCTTCGATGGTCTCGTGCATCTTTCTCTGCCAGACTTCCGGTGCGCTGGAAATGCCAAACGGCATACGCTTCTATCTGTAGCGTCCGAATGGCGTGTTAAACGTTGTGAGTCGACTTGATTCTTTGTCCAACTCTACCTGCCAAAACCCATTTTTGGCGTCTACGACAGTGAATACACGCGCACCACTGAGTCGTTGGCATTTGATAATGCTCTCGTTTGATTGCTCGATTTAGATCCCGTGGATCCATGCAGATGCGCAGTTTGCCTGGCTTTGACACAAGCAGCAAGCTGGAAACCCATTCTGTCGGTTCACTGACAGGCGCGATGATGTCATCGTTGACCATCTCACGCAGCTCATGTTTCAGCTTGTCTCTTAGCGCCACTGGCACTCATCGAGGGGCGTGTACAACTGGATTGACGTCTCTGTCAATCTCGATGTGGTACTGGCCTGGTAATTTTCCTAGTCCCTGGAAAACATCTGCGTACTTGTGCTGTATGTCCGTTGCTTCAAAGCACGGCATCTTCATTGCCTGCTTTGCCTCAAGTTTGTTTATGCTCGAGGCCTTCGGCGAATCTTCAAACGGCCGAATGGAGTCCACATCCATCCACTTGATAGCACCGATGCCAAGACATGCCTGGCGGCTCAGCAGGGTGGCTCAGCAGTGGCTGATACTGTTTACCGCTCATCACTTTGAAGTGCAGATTGTGTTTACGACCATTTCTGTGTACTTGAAGTGTTGTGATCGCCATCACTTTAACTTTCTTCCCACCATACACAGTCAGTGTGTCTGAAACTCATGTGAGTTTCTTCAAGTTAGTGTCTCCAGTAGCTAACTTGTAATCACTGAGTGGCAAGATGTTACACTGTGATCCAGTATCGCACTCAAATTTAACTCTGTGCGACCCGATGCCAAGCGTGATGTAGCCTGGCTCTGTCCGCCGTCTGTTCACACAGTTTACCGTGTGTTGAGTAGCTGAGTCATCTTCAGTCTACTCACACCGTATTGTTCAGTCTCGACTGTTCTGACGTCTCTTCTGGCTTTCAGTTTTCGACACTTGGCGGCGAAATGATTTAGTCCCTGACAGACTCTGCATTACGATTAAGCTGAGCGGACGGCGGAAGCGTAGCCATCTTCGTCCCTCACTTAACCGGAGTCTAGGTGGTCTGTTATCAGGCGCACTCTTGAAACAATCCCGCTGAGCGTGTATTCAGCAATCCAGATTGCGTAATCCATTCAACTGTAGCTGTAGTTCACTTCTTGGCACCATGTAATGGTATTGCTTGTTTTAATACTCTTATAATATATCAACACAAACAACTCGTCATATTCAGAATGTTTAATACTACCGAGCTTTCTATATATACGTGTCTACTGTTTCTTACCCTAGCCTAGACTGGTTCACTACTGGCAGCGCCCACTACTCTATACGCTAATTAACGTCCGCGTGGGTACCGCCCCTAAAGTCTAGAGGTTGCTGGTAGGCAGCGTGTCCAAATATACCCTCCCTGCTGGGATCAGCTAGGTATCTCGTGACATCAAGATTGACTTTAAAATATTGTCGTCATTTAGATATCAAAAAAGGACATCTTTTTGACATCTAATTTTTGACATCTAAAAGATGTCTCAAGATTGACATCTAATCATTGACGTCATTTAGTCTTTTATATGCTGCGTGATTTTGACCGCCATTAGATATCAAAAAGACATCTTTTAGTAGACGTCAAAATATACCACTTTTGCCCACTGGGAAATCTCCTAAAGATTGCTGTAGCTACAGTATGCCCCTCAGATATAGCGACAGTATAAGTCCCTAATTAAGAGATTGTTCTAGCCACAATTAAGTCCATCAAAGATTTCTGTATTCACAATGTATGTCTTTCAGAGATCAGTGTAGGTACATAATAAGACTTTTGGGGTTCAGATATTGCTGTAGCCACAGTATAATTAAGTTCCTCAGTGATTGCTTTGGTCCCAGTAAGAATCCGTCATAAATTGTTATAGCTACAGTACGAGTCCCTCAGAGATTGCTACTGCCTTACAGTGTAAGTCCTTGGAGGATTGCTATAGCCACAGCACAAGTCCAGTGGCAATTGCAATATCCACATCTGACATTGTAAGTTCCTGGGAGATTGCCATTGCCACAGTATGAGCCCCACAGAGATTATTATAGCAGCAGTAGTCCCTCTGTATTTGCTGTAGTCACAATGTAAGTCCCACATAGCACATAGATTGCTGTTGCCACAATGCAAGTCTGTCATAGATTGCTATATACATGTAACTACTGTGTAAGTTCCTACAGTGTAAGAGGTCAGATTGCTGTAGTCATGCTCTGTGTCCCATATAGGTTGCTGGAGCCACAGCATAAGTCCCCCAGAGATTGCTATAGCAACAGTCCCTCATGATTGCAATAGCAACCATATAAGTCCCTCAGAGATTGCTATAGCTACAAGATAAGTCTCTCAGAGACTGCAATGGCAACAACACAAGTCCCTCATAGATTGCTGTGGCTACAGTGTAAGTCCCTATGCCTCAGATACTACTGTAGCGACAGTGCCCCTGCCCCCACTTACCCGCTGTAGTCCACTTGCCACCTTGTGTGTGTGTGTAGTGGAGAGATGTGATATATAGCCCCTGTCCAGGGCGATGTTATTGGGCGGCACTGACACTGACAGACGTGTCGCTGGGCTGTAAATAGACCCAGGTCAACAAGGCAGGAGTGTCTTGTTGTGACGGGGCTCCTGTTGAC
Source organism: Oasisia sp. SBJ-2009 (assembly GCA_964017155.1). Lineage (NCBI taxonomy): Eukaryota > Metazoa > Annelida > Polychaeta > Sabellida > Siboglinidae > Oasisia > Oasisia sp. SBJ-2009. Next base: position 3,264,147 of record OZ024856.1, on the reverse strand, counting down.
GTCTCTCTGGGGTAAACAAGGCAGAGATGTATGTTGTGGGGTGAAATAAGGTTGTGTACACACAGGGGAGCCACAAAGAAGGGTCTGGAATATATAAACAGTTATGTTTCTCCTGTCTGGTGTCTGGTTTATCAGAAAAAAAAAATTTACAAAGAGATTTACAAAAAACAGTATTTTGCGTAGGGAGTATAGTTATGTCAATAATAAGGTCTCCCAATAAGGACTATTATTCGAAAGGGGTCACCCCATAAAGTGACCAAGTAAGGTCAAACAATAAGGTTACCTAATAAGGAATGTTATCCAGAAGGTAACCTGTTATGGTGAAATAATAAATAAGGTCACCTAATAAGGTCATCAACTAAAGGAAACTATCCAATTAGGTAATCAATTAAGGTCGCCCAGTAAGGGAGATTATCCAGTAAGGTCAGTGGTTAAGGTCACCCAATTAAATAACATTATCCAAGATTATCCAACTAAGTCACCCAGTAAGGTCATCCAATAATCGACTAATTCGAAGTACACACCACAAATATAGTTCTTGTTGTGTTAGTGTGAAAATCACAATGTTTGAAAGGTAGACTATTTCCACATTTGATCGGTTATTTTTACAGACACTGAACTTGCGGGCCTGTGACCAGAGTGACAACTACGTGGTCCACGACTTCGCCCTGCGGATCCTGGACAGCATGCCCAAAGATGCCATCATCTTCTCCAAGGGCGACCTGCCCACTAACTCTCTCAGGTACACTTCTCTTAGTCATTATTTACCTCTCAATAAATGTTCTTGTTTTCTCTGTACATTTCTTAGGTAGTGGGTCATCATTCTTGTACTGTCTGATATCACAGAACAATATAATCAAGCCGTGCTTTGTGGCCACCTGAGTAATGCAGACACCCTCCAATTAAGATAAATTACGACGATCTTGAGTTATTTCTGTGGCAACTGGAATTTAGGACATAATATGGACGCCCTACTGTTTACATCACTTTCAGCCGGTTTCGTAGAAAGATTCAACACTTTAGTAAATGCTATTTTTAAACAAAGTTTATGAGTATGCACACTGCACAGTCCTATATATCATATATGTGGCAGTGGCAGGAACTCTCACCCATGTCCTAGCTGAAATGAATCGCCTGAACCTGTCTTTCATAATGTGGTCAAAAGTGTCAAATATGTTGAGTAATTCGGTTTTTTCCACATTCCGAAAGACATTTTCAGATGATTCATTTCAGCTAAGATATAGGTGACAGTTTATAGTCATTTGAAAAATACTTCTATCACACAGCAGTTTCAGGGACCACAATGGAAATTATTAAGTGCTTGCACTTTTTTGTGTCATCCCTATAGTTAATGTACTTTGTATTTATATTTTATGTACATATATCTGTACAATGTTTTAGATTTTATATTAAATAAATCCATCCATCATACAGTGATGTAAACATTAGTACCTAGGGTAGCTGTTTATGGCCACTCAAGGAAACAGACGTCTGACCCACTTACAGCCATTCAAGGTCAAAATTGTCAAGTATGTTGAGTAAGTAGGTCAGACGTCTGTTTTCTTGTGCAGCCACAAACAGCTACTATGTTTACATCAGTGTATCTACTGTGTGATAGAAATATTTTACAAATGACTATGATTATTAGAAATCTCTGAATGAGCACTGTTTGGAAATGTCGAATGATCCAGCATTTGTATAAATGTATGTGAACACACCTGGACACAGAGTAGTGGTTTTCTCATGTTTAACCTAAAAGTTGTATATTTAGCATGTGTATTGTGTATGGAATTCAAGTGTGTTCAAAGCTCCAGAATCCAACATCCATGTTGGTTTTTGCCAGTATTTCACATCAGGTTTAACAGTGACATTTATTTCTGACTGTTCTCGCGGCTTAATTTAATGTTTGTGTACTTTTATCAATATTTTATTTAACCTATTTATATATTTATTATACATATATACATTTATTCAGCTTCAATAATTTGTGTTATTATATTTATATATATATTTTTTATAATTGTTTATATGTTACTAGTATACTTATGTGTTTTTTCTTCTGTATTTATATTTTAGGATTCTAATGTATGTAAAGCACCATGAACAATTTGAGATTGGATATGGCACTGTATTAAATAACATATATTATTATTATTAAATATCACACTGTTGCAAAAGTGTAGTCTATTGTAATTACTACCTTTGTTGTTTGTCTTTGATGAACATAATCCGAGAAAGTTAGTTTCATTTGCGATAACTTCCTGCAAATTGTTTCAGTGCCATATTGACAGGTCCCAACTGAGTGAGGGCAACTATAATTGATGAATATTTCGTATTTCAACAGTAATTTTTAGCTGCTTGTTATTAATTTCTTTAAATAAATTTCCCAAGTAAACAGTTATAATTATTACAATTAATGTATTCATAACACCTTATACTCAAAATTGTCATATGTCACAGAAATAATATACACAATGTTTATGTGAAACTATTTTTGTAGGATATATCAATGGGAGTATTGGATTCAGGGGTTTTAAGATAAGCACAACTTGCAATATTAAGAAGGGAAGAAGAAAATAGATACGTGCAACAAACTTGGTGTCACCAAATCTTGGTGATTCTGTGTCCTTATTGCAAGGACACAGAGCATGTGTCATACATTTACGCAAGGTCTATAGGTGCAATCTGAGTTAAAGAGCCACTCACTTAAGCAGTTGTTTGATAGGTGTTGGCTTCAGATTTGATTACCTCAGATTTGATTACATCAGATTTGACTACATCTTGTGCAGAAGACAGACAGTAAAATAAAAAAAAATTACATCGCTAAACTATTTATTACTAATAATAATTATACATATACTGTCATTTATCAGTATCATTGTGATGTAATTATACACCAGGCCGATTACTGTATATTTTTATAACTAATACGTTATTTATTTAAAAGTGCTACGCTATTTAATACCGCACTAATTTTATTTATTTATATACCTATACATATCTTTTTACATTTATTTTAAAACACTAGTATTTGTCTTATTGTATACATATATCTTTTTATGTATTTTTAATATGTTGTGAAGCGCCACAAACGATTATGGATGTGGCGCTATACCAAATAAATATATTATTATTATTATTATAAGTTTTTATAATGTCATTATTAAATGTCACCTGTAGGCTGTGACCTGAATTCTGAGGGGACTGTCTTCTAGGGTCACCTTAATTGTGACGTATCTGTATTGCTGAGGTGTCCGGAAAATAATCTCTCGCTGTATGTAATTATTAAACTGTTTAAAAGAAAACAAACCAGTATACTGTAACCTTGTTATTTAGCAGATAAGGGAATATTGTCATTGCATGAAAATGCTCTCTTGATTCAGCTGGTGTTCAAGTTTGTTCTGGTGTCAAGATTCATGCTGTTGTTATACAGAATTTGTATATTAAGTGCCATAGCACCTGAAAGTAATGGTAACATATAGATAGTAGTGCTATTACAGAAAATAAGAGGAATAATTATAAATAACTGCAAAAGTAGCGAGCTAGTCTCACTTAACCGACTGTCGGTCAGCTTCGTAACGACGCTAAGAAGACAGTCTGGTGATTCTGCCGGCTTTTGAATATTATCCGTGTGGGCTAAACAATGCTGCCACCTCACGGATACTGGCTAATCCTGCCATAATTTCTATTTTATAAACAACTGCAAATTTGCATTTCTATTTATTTTGTTCTACTATAAGTTTAATTTTGAATAGTTTTGATAATTTAGCATTATTTGATAAAAAAGGTATCCTTATTTAATTTGCATGCTATCCGTGTGGGGTAAACAATGCCGCCACCTCACGGATACTGGTTAATCCTGCCGTAATTCTTATTTTATAAACAACTGTATATTTGAATTTTTACTTTTTTTTTGTTCAGTGTTGAATACTTTTCATAGGATATCATTATCTTGTAAAAGTATATCGTTATTTTAATTTTTATTTCATTGTTGGCCTGATAGCCAATTAGCGTCTCTATCCTAATCTGGGGTAAGGCTGCCCTGGCAGCTAACAATTGCAGAGCATTAGTTTCCCAGGCAGAGTCGAGGGGCTGAAAAGTGCTGCCACCTCACGGAACCTGGGTAATCGAGGCTAGTAGTGAGCATAATGAATTTGAAGCAGCCATTTTATCTGGTGGTGCCACCTAGTGATTAACACTGACATGAAATGTACTCCTGGTCTTTTTACAGGTATTTTCACCTGTGTGAAAATAAAAGACTCGACCTCCAGATATTAGATGTAGAGGTAAGTTTAAGTCACCCTTCCATGTGTTGACAGTATAACCTTCCCACATGTTGACAGTTGACAAAGTCACCCATATGTTGACAGTGTCATCCTATTCATGTTGACAGTGTCATCCTCCCATGATTTGACAGTGTTACACTCCCACATGTTGACAGTGTCACCCTCCCATGTGTTGACAGTTAATATCCTACAGCGTTATTCACTGTCTTCACACTGCCAGAGCTGTGAGAGTTGACAATTTGTACCTGTCACCAGACATCTGTTCTTACAGTTCACCAAGATACAATACAATAACACTTTATTGTCCCGGACTGGGAAATTCATTTTTCAGTGTTCGTCATAAAAATATAAAATACAGGAGTAGAGAAATAAAAATACAGATAAATTCATTATTAAAACAGTATGTAAATATTAATCATAATAAAATACAAGACTAATCTATAATATAATTTAAAATTATAGTTATAATTGTGGTCGTCCTTTCACAAATAAAACATAAAAGAAACAAAATACAATATTCACACATTACGTCAGAGGTGCTTATCGTTGAGAAGTCGTACAAACATCGGAATGAATGAATCAAGCTTCTGCTTTACCAAGATGTTGTCTGTCCTTATAGTTTACTGAGATGACGTCTGTCATCATAGTTTGTTATATGTTTACATGTTTTTCTTTTCAAGTTTTTTCAAGTTTTGTTCTAGTTTTACCCGAGGTCACTGCCAGTGGTCACTGCCAGCGGTCACTGCCAGTGGTCACTGCCAGTGGTCACTGCCAGCGGTCACTCTTGTTGCAGATACTCAGCTATGTGTGGTCACTGCCAATGCTGAAGAAGTACTACTCAGGTATTCAATTTCCCGGTGACTTCTGGGCCTTGACCAATAAGGAGTGGTCAGATGGCCAGACAACTTTCAACTTTGCCAAACTACTGGACGCCAACATTGACAGGTGAGGACAGCTGCTGGACACTCTCACCTGATGGAGCGCATTAATAATAATATAATAATAAAACTGTTTTTCTAAAGCGCTAATTCCCGCATGGCGGATCAATGCACTGTACAAGACAATAAATGTACAGTGTATTAATAAATACAAATGTAAATTATATTAATTAATATAAATTAAAAACAAAAATCAAATTTGGTTTAAGATGTACACTAGTATAAACCTTTGTGTGTAAATTATATAAATCATATAAATAAATTTAAAATAAATTAAACACTGTTTTAAAGATGTATAGTACTAAACCTCTGTAAATTATATAAATTAATATAAAATATAAAATTAAAACATTTACTAAATCTGTGTATGTAAATTATCTATACATTAATCTAAAACATAAACACTGATTAAAACGTGTATAACGCTAAAACGAAATGAAAATTATGACAGTGGTCATTATTTCATTATACACTGTCTTCAAGTATTTACTGCTAAAAAGTGACCTTTCACTATCCTGCAGTTGTAACGTGACTGTGTGCTAAAGTAATAAGTTAATAAAATAAATATGACAAATAGATAGATACAATTAACTGTACATTAAGTGTACATTAAAAATATGAATAAATTAATAAAATATGTATAATAAATACATAATAAATTATTTGTATGGTCATGCAATGTAAAAGATACGACACTGAGCTAATATAATAATAAAATAAAATATTAAATAACAGATCAATAAAATTATTAGTACAGTAAATAACAATTCTGTATACTGTATATGCATATCTGAAAGGAATGGGTTAAATAAAGATACCATTGTTGTTGTTACTTGATACATGTTTAATATATGTTCTAGTACATGAAGACACGTAACAAACACTTGTTCTGTAGGGGATTATGAAGTGTCTCTTACTGTTAAGTACACTGAAATTGTGAAGATGCCACTCTCATTCATAGATCTGCCAAGTGCAGAAATAACTGCATCTGATATTAATATCGACTATTTGTAAATAAACTAACTATACTATCTAGTGTCTTTGATTATATACTCCACAAATGTCACAGATTTATTCACTCTTGTTTTCTGTGTAGAGTTGTAGGTAGATTACTTTTAGTGCCACTCATGAGCACCAGGTGGCACCAGTGTTGATGTGTGGTGTGTTGTGTGATGTTTTTAAGAATTGTGCGTTCGTGCATGCGTGCATGTGCTTGTAGGTGCACACATGTGTGTGTATACATGTCTGCACGTGCATCTGCATATGTGCTTGTAAGTGCATGCGTGTTTGTTTTGCATGCACGTGTGTTGTGCATATGTATGTGCATGCAAGTGTGTAGTTGTGCGTGTGTTATGGCTGTGTGATGTCTCAACCTGCCACCACCCCCCCCCCCACCCCCCTGCCCACCAACCCCATCCTGCAGTCGTTTTTCACCAAACCACTGTTGTGCCATTCCTCCATGCTGTCTCTGAGCAAGTTTTTCTGAAGCCAAGTACTTATTAACCTATGTGTATTTTTGCATTTAAGCCTATCCACAATTGTTTGGCAAGGGTAGTCATGTGTTCTCCTAATTTTTTTTCACAAAGTGCCACTTTTGAAATCACTGCATTGGCTCCTTGTGCGCTATCACATTATTTTCAAGATTTGTACTTTTGCCTATCAAGCCCTCTCAGCTACAGAACCAGCATATCTGAATTCATAGTTCTTGATCTTTGCTTGACCGAGCTTGATCTTTGAAGATATTTGCACATAAGAAGTCTTTTCTTATGATTATTACTGTTCTGTAATGACAGTCATTGCCTGGATGCTGTTCCAGGCCTCCAGGTTCTTACTATATTTAGGTAACAAACAGCCGGGATAGATGCAAACAATACGGAATTAAATTAACCCAAGTCTGCGTGTGTGGTATCAGAGACAAGGGTAACAGATAATTGTAATTGCTGTTCTCATTTCGTCTAACTTTGGCAGTGTTAGCAATTACAAACACTTTGCTTTTTTTAAACCGGTGTAATTGAGTTGAGTACAGAGATAGCCGTCACAGCCCTGGATTATCATTCGGAGAAACCAGGGTTTTAATCCAGGTACCGACCAGTGGTTCGGTACTACATGTAGTACTGGCACCGATTTCTGACACAACAGTTTGTTTGTGTTGAAAATTGGCCAATTCAGTTCACCCCATGATGTCTGTGTCTTGTGGAAGGGGCAGTAATAATAATAATAATAAAATAAACTTATATAGCGCCAAATCTAGCTTAAAAACTATTCAGGGCGCTTTACATGATAACATGATAACATGTTCTCAAAACTAATTACCCAAATGTATAACTAAAACAAAATTAACTGTATATTATATAAAAGTGCATAAAGACAGACTAATAAAAACATTATAAATAAATAAATATAGAAAGGCTAAAAAAGCAGTATGGGGGCGTTTCACCCTTATCTATTTTATACCAGGGAAAATCCATGTAGGGAAATGATAAACCCTGCTTTTGACTCACACCAATGTCCAAAAATGGACTCTGCTAATTAACATGATACGAAAAAGTAGATCTGTGCCTTTTTGTAACCATCATTTTACGTGAATAAAAAGGTACAGGTAAGTTCTTATATAGCACAGTATCCAGTCCTCAGGACCGCTCAAAGCACTTTACACTTTACTTCCCTGGCAGACCTTTTTAATCAAACACCATCTCAACTATTCTGGGAAGTATCCAGCCATATTCCAATTAATGCGCGAAGGTTGCTTGTACAAATATCCACCACTGTATATAGCCAGGTACTCATCCATACAGCTGAGTGAACTGGAGCACTGTTGAGTGAAAAACCTTCCCCGTGGTTTTAATGCTGCAGCACAGGATTTGAACCCGGGTTGTTTTAGTCGAGAGTCCGAAGCTTTACGCCTACACCACTGTGCTGTGCGACTACTCATGATGTGATGATGCCATAAGTGAGTGCGTTGACGTGTCTGTTGTAGACGGCCAGTGTTCGTGTGTATCGGCATGCAGACCAACGATCCATCCTGGCACCCCGCCTACCAGCTGTGGCCGTACGGCGTGTGCGAACGCGTGCAACGCAGCACCACGCTCTTTGACTCGTGGCTCTGGCTCAACTCTACCAAACAGTTCGCCAGCGGCTGGCACTATCTGCCTGACCAGTAAGTGTCCTACCTGCCTGACCAGTAAGTGTCCCATCTGCCTGACCAGTAAGTGTCCCATCTGCCTGACCAGTAAGTGTCCCACCTGCCTGACCAGTAAGTGTCCTATCTGCCTGACCAGTAAGTGTCCCATCTGCCTGACCAGTAAGTGACCCATCTGCCTGACCAGTAAGTGTCCCATCTGCCTGACCAGTAAGTGTCCCATCTGCCTGACCAGTAAGTGTCCTACCTGCCTTACCAGTAAGTGTCCTATCTGCCTGAACAGTAAGTGTCCTATCCGTCTGACCAGTAAGTGTCCCCTCTGTCTGACCAGTAAGTGTCCCCTCTGTCTGACCAGTAAGTGTCCCCTCTGTCTGAACAGTAAGTGTCCTACCTGCCTGACCAGTAAGTGTCCTACCTGCCTTACCAGTAAGTATCCTATCTGCCTGAACAGTAAGTGTCCTATCTATCTGACCAGTAAGTGTCCTATCTGTCTGACCAGTAAGTGTCCTATCTGCCTGACCAGTAAGTGTCCTATCTGCCTGACCAGTAAGTGTCCTAGGAGTTACAACAATAATAATAATTGTATGGTCCATCCGTAGAATGGATATACACTTAGCACTGAGGAGGATGCAAAAAAATATTTAAATAATAATAATAAAATACTTATATAGCGCCCGATCAATTAAAAATTGCTCTCGGGCGCTTTACAAACATACCTAAAAGTAAATGTATAAAGAATACCTAAAATACAGTATCTAAAAACATGAAGATAAAATTAGACAAACAGGAACACAATTAAAAATAAATAAATAGATAGATAAAGTAAGGCACTTTAAATACATTAGTAATGCATGTACACAAGTAGCCGTCCAAACTGCAAGTGTCCTAGACATACCCATCACCTGTAAGTGTCCTTGAAATATCGTCCAGTAAGTGTCCTAGAAATATCTGCACAACCAGTGTGTGTGTCTCAGAAGTACCTCACACCAGCAGGTGTCCTTGAAGTACTCCAACCAGTAAGTGTCCTAGAAGTACCCCACCACAAGTGTGCTTCAAGTACCCGAAGTACTAATAATAATTGTCCTGAAAATACCTGCCCAACCAATAAGTGTCCTGGATGTAATAATAATAATTATTTATTTCTTATTTCATCCAAATGATTGTTCTGGGGTGCCTTACAATGATTATTCCTAATTTAATAAAAATAAATAAAACACTAATACCATACTACCGGTAGTTTGATAAGATATGCATAAAATTATATGCTAATAAAGACAATCATGTTCCCTTAAAATACTAACATAAATTAATACACAACTATAGTGTATTAAAAAAAAATATATATATAATAATAATAAATAAAATAGTATAAATGTGTGATCAATAAATAAAATAGTAAAGATATGTAATAATTAAAATAATAAATTAATTAAAATAACTGGATGAATAGCTGACTAATTTAATTAATTACGATCGTCGATTGTCAAAATAATAATTTGTAAAAAGATGTGTCTTGAATGCAACTTTAGACTGGTTAACACTCGTACATTGGCGCTGTAAGGGGTAGTTGGTTCCAGGCCCTTTGAGCTGCACAGGAGAAGGACCGTTCGCCGATTTTATTTCGGGAAGTAGGCTGTTTAAGAAGTAACTGATCAGACTGTGATACGTTTGCTATGTATCCATTTGACCAAAGAGTGACTTAGAACCACTTGCCAAAGTACCCTCCCATTTCATAAGTGTCCTGCATGGCCACTGACTGGTAAGCTTCTAGAAGTGTCTTCCCCAGTTGTTAGTGTCATAATGTTTTCCTGTCTGAACAATACGTTTGCTATAAGTACCTGCCCAATCAGTGAGTTTCTAAAAATACATGTCTGTCCACTGTCCAGTAAATGTCTGTCACCACTGACGCATCAACAGTGTTTTATTACAGTGTTTTATTATCTGCAGATTTGCGAACACTTCCTGGGAGAAAGTCGCCAATGATGAGATGTGGCACGCCAAGTAAGTGTCGTAGTGTCCCTTTGTTTCAGCCTGTCTGCTTGTTGTAAATGTGCAGCATTGTGTCTGATTTGTAGAGGCTAACACGAGTGTACACTGTACAGTATTTACAAAGATTTGCTAGGTTGTTCTGCCCAGTGTGTTAAAAATAGATGCAGATTTAGATATAGTCATGGACTAGAAATGACAACCATTTTTTTCAGTCTAATAGTTTAAGAACAATTACCCCTGGAGGTATGTGCAATTTGTTTAAATAGGTTTCCAGTTCTTTCTAATTTGTTTAAAACGTTTGTCAGTTTGATTTTTGTAGTTTGTTTATAATGGCTAATTCTGTCAATAGGCTGCCAGTTTGTTTTGTCAAGTCTGTTTAGAATGGCCAGTTCTATCTAATTTGTTAGAAAGTCCATTCTATTCTGTGTAATCTTCTAGAAAGGCTAGATTGTTCTATCCTGTCTGTTTAGAACGGCCAGTTCAATCTAGTTTCTTTAGAGACACATTTGAGGTTGTTCCGTGTCGAGGTAGACATGTGAGGAATGCTGTAAACTGCAAGTGACAGTCGCGTCACGTCGCCTCGCGAGGGCCGCAGTCTGTGCCCAGGGCGCTACACACGTGCCGACGTGGAGACTATTTCGGTCCTGTGGTGATGTGATGCTGTTTATACGGCTGTCATGTTGTGGCAGCTAGCCACAGAGCGTGCCTTTCACATTTTAGTTCCGTGTTCAGAAATACCGGTGTTGTTTCTCAGATTATGACTCGGCTAGTGTGACTTGTAGCTGTGTTATCCTGTTGATGTCTGAGCTGAATGTGGCGATGCGACTGATAAGTTTATCGCCTGCCTCCATTCACAAACGCACAACACTGATCCCTTCATCTGCTCGACAGAGGGCAGGAATGGATCGCGTGCAATTGATATCTTCTGATGATGAAACGTTGTTTTTTACACCGTCGTTTGATTTGTCTCTACCGTATTGCCTCATGCTGGTGATTCACTCTGCGACTGACTCATTTGTTTTTATCCTCACTCCTCTCAAACATTGAAGTCTATTAACTCATAACCGCTCACTATCTGAAACACTTATATAGGATTTCGTCTTAATCTCCTAGTCTCTAGGAAGTGTAGCCACATTGTTTTAGGCAGTTATCATAAGTAATGGTCACTCAGTTGAGAGATTTTATTTTAGGTCTGCTGTGTGTTTTCTCTAGGAAGTCTGCGTCCTTATTATGATATGGCTTCAGTGATTGTATATAGTTTTCAAGAGGTCTATATCTCTATTGCTGGCATAGTTGTTTTATTTTTCAACCTTAATCTCAGAATTTCATTATCATTCCTAGCTACATTCCTGTCTTGTCTGTAGTACCAGCAGCAGCAGCAGCAGCAGCATATGTTTGTGTATGTGTATGTAAATATATATATGGGTCAGGTCATAGAAAAATGTACAATTGTGGCTGGACAGGCACAAATAATAAAACTCACAATTACTTTAAACAACTTTATTACACTTGAAGAACAACTTATTCCCTTCATTTAGCACCAAATTATACTGACTTAATCCTAGCGGTTAAGTTTTTAGAGATTGTCAAAGAAAACATAATATGATCGGCAAACGTCCGTGATCGAAATAAATTGAACAACAATTAAAGACCCTTTAATATCTCAGATTAACTGCAATTTTGGTTTATAACTAGCCATGATATGTATGTTTGAAAGTACAGAAAATGAATAAGCACATTAAAGAATCTTTAAAATGATATGCTAATCAACTTTCACCGATGACTGAAAATAGCGCAAATCTTCGGAAAACACTTTTTACTTTACCCTTGCATACTCAAAAATGCTCTGTTACACATGAAAGTCACTCTACACAATCTACGACATATCTACTTTACAAAATATGTGGTCCAGAGCACTCACAAACAGCACCGTTGTCTCATAGCCGACATATACAAAGTCATATAAAATTGCGTAGAAATCACGGACGTTTGTTACTGGTATCATTTACTTAGGACACTTGTACTAAACATCTTCATATCATCTCAAAACGTCTTCTACATGTACAAAAGAGGTTGATCTTTGGTTATAGCTATACAAGTATATATATTTTGCTCATTTCGACCATTCACTGTATGTGTCATGACTTTGAAAATTAAAACATTTTTTTAAAACTTTCCCCAGGTTACAAGTGCTCTCAAATACAACAGAACCTCTTCTATAGCCTAAATGTACAAGGCCAACATGTTTACTATTAGTTTTAACAGTAATAAAGACCTTTCTAACACTTGCAGGTGAACAGTATGCCTGCTTACCATATATACATAAAACTCACGGACTTTTGGGTAAAATTCACTGACGTTTGCTACTGGTATCATTTACTTAACACACTTGTATGAGTACTAAGCATCTTCATATCATTTCAAAACATCTTCTACATGTATAAAAGAGGTTGATCTGTGCTAACAGCTATATACAAGTATATATTTCAACCATTCACTGTATGTTTTATGATTTTGAAAAATAAAAACACTTTTTTTACTTCCCCCAGATTATGTGTCATCTCATTTATACAAATATATCACAGAACCTCTTCTATACCCTTAATGCACGAGGCCAACATGTTTACTATTAGTTTTAACAGTAATAAAGAACTTTCTAACACTTGCAGGTGAACAGTATGCCTGTTTACCATATATACATAAAATTCACGGACGTTTGCGTAAAAATCACGGACGTTTGTTACTGGTATTATTTACTTAAGACACTTGTATGAGTACTAAGCATCTTCATATCATCTCAAGACGTCTTCTACATGTACAAAAGAGGTTGATCTGTGCATACAGCTATATACATGTGTATATTTCTACCATTCACTGTATGTGTTATGATTTTGAAAAATAAAAACCCTTTCTGTTTTACTTTCTCCAGATTATGTGTGGTCCCACTTATACAAATATATCACAGAACCTCTTCTATACCCTAAATGTACAAGGCCAACATGTTTACTATTAGTTTCAACAGTGAAAACGATCATTCTGCCAGTTTCAGTCACCTTCTCATATATTTAAATAGCACATTTAAATAAAAATCACGGACGTTTGTTTTCATTTCGACGCCAGTTGTAAGGCCAATACACAAACTGGAGTGAAACTTTTGTTCATGATTGAAGAATGTGGTACAAGAAACGAGAAATGCTATAGGAAATAGCTAGAAAATTATAATTATATGCAGGAGAGGTAAAAATGTTGAACAAACGTCCGTGATTTTTATCAGTATAATTCTGTTCATGTGCCACCCTAGCCAAGGGAAGTGGGTGTGGCTAAAACTTTGTCCAACCACAACAATGCAACAACGTACCCTTGTCCATAGGTGGTAAACATAATATGGTGCCCACTTTCTTAACATCCAAATTGGGCTATTGAAATATAATTGACGGACGTTTGTTTAAATAAATGTCTCATTTGAATGAGAATTGAAAAAATTGTGCCGGCCCAAATCATGTTAAAATGTCATGGAAATGTAAACTGTGTCCACTTACTAGACAAATAATAAGTTTGGGATTTTCTAACTTTACATTACTTGAAATAAGATACATTTAAAAAATGAAGAAATGCTCAAAAATGCATTTCCTCCCTTTTTCTCTACTTAATAGGCCAATATCACAAACAATCCTCGTCGGACTTATACAAATTTACATTTTTCTGAAAGCCCAAACAATTCTCTATTGAATGATACTAAGAAGAATTAGATTGGTATACAGGTTTTTACTCTATACCCATGTAAAGCTGAAAAACTGTGAAAATGGTGAATTGTACGTTTTTCTAAGACCTCACCCATATATTCTTATTCAGAATTGGCTATACATTTCAGTATAGTTATTTTTTACTGTTCGAATGTAAAGATCCGATATATACGGAAGAAAACAAAACAGTTTCTTCAGAGGTAATTTCTTTTTATTTTACTTTATGTATCTTTTGAAAGAGATGTCCTTTCTGTACCCAGGACATGCAGGACATGTCCCTTGCTCAATGACACATCCTGCTGATACTCCAGAACACAACAGTTCTCTATTCCAGGTCACATCCTCTCTGTACTGCCACAGTTATGTGTTCATGTTTGTTTCGCCAGAGAACCTGGAAGTCGACTCCGTGATAATCTACATTTGTGATCAAATATGTTTCTCTGGCACGTCTCATTCTCGTGTTTGATATGAAAGTCTGCTGAGACTTTGGAGCAGCCAGTGGCTACAAACCAGGGCAGACAAGATGTTGGTTCATCAGTCAAGTAACCAGGACAGATGACAGAAGTTGGTCCATCCGTCAAGTAACCAGGACAGATGACAGAAGTTGGTCCATCCATCAAGTAACCAGGACAGATGACAGAAGTTGGTCCATCCGTCAAGTAACCAGGACAGATGACAGAAGTTGGTCCATCCGTCAAGTAAAACAGGACAGATGACAGAAGTTGGTCCATCCGTCAAGTAACCAGGACAGATGACAGAAGTTGGTCCATCCATCAAGTAAAACAGGACAGATGACAGATGTTGGTCCATCCGTCAAGTAAAACAGGACAGATGACAGAAGTTGGTCCATCCGTCAAGTAAAAGGACAGATGACAGAAGTTGGTCCATCAGTCAAGCAAAACAGGACAGAAGACAGAAGTTGGTCCATCCATCAAGTAAACAGGACAGATGACAGAAGTTGGTCCATCCATCAAGTAAAACAGGACAGATGACAGATGTTGGTCCATCCGTCAAGTAAAACAGGACAGATGACAGAAGTTGGTCCATCCATCAAGTAAAACAGGACAGATGACAGAAGTTGGTCCATCCATCAAGTAAAACAGGACAGATGACAGATGTTGGTCCATCCGTCAAGTAAAACAGGACAGATGACAGATGTTGGTCGATCCGTCAAGTAAAACAGGACAGATGACAGATGTTGGTCGGTCCGTCAAGTAAAACAGGACAGATGACAGAAGTTGGTCCATCCATCAAGTAAAACAGGACAGATGACAGATGTTGGTCCATCCGTCAAGTGAAACAGGACAGATGACAGAAGTTGGTTCATCAGTCAAGTAACCAGGACAGATGACAGATGTTGGTCCATCCGTCCCAAGTAAAACAGGACAGATGACAGAAGTTGGTCCATCCATCAAGTAAAACAGGACAGATGACAGATGTTGGTCCATCCGTCAAGTAAAACAGGACAGATGACAGAAGTTGGTCCATCCGTCAAGTAAAACAGGACAGATGACAGAAGTTGGTACATCCGTCAAGTAAAACAGGACAGATGACAGATGTTGGTCCATCCGTCAAGTAAAACAGGACAGATGACAGAAGTTGGTTCATCCGTCAAGTAAACAGGACAGATGACAGAAGTTGGTCCGTCCGTCAAGTAAACAGGACAGATGACTGAAGTTGGTCCATCCGTCAAGTAAAGAAGACAGATGACAGAAGTTGGTCCATCCGTCAAGTAAACAGGACAGATGACAGAAGTTGGTCCGTCCGTCAAGTAGACAGGACAGATGACTGAAGTTGGTCCATCCGTCAAGTAAACAAGACAGATGACAGAAGTTGGTCCATCCGTCAAGTAAACAGGACAGATGACAGAAGTTGGTCCGTCTGTCAAGTAAACAGGACAGATGACAGAAGTTGGTCCGTCTGTCAAGTAAACAGGACAGATGACAGAAGTTGGTCCATCCGTCAAGTAAACAGGACAGATGACAGAAGTTGGTCCGTCCATCAAGTAAACAGGACAGATAACAGAAGTTGGTCCGTCCGTCAAGTAAACAGGACAGATGACTGAAGTTGGTCAAGTAACCAGGACAGATGACAGAAGTTGGTCCGTCCGTCAAGTAAACAGGACAGATGACAGAAGTTGGTCCGTCCGTCAAGTAAACAGGACAGATGACTGAAGTTGGTCAAGTAACCAGGACAGATGACAGAAGTTGGTCCGTCCGTCAAGTAAACAGGACAGATGACAGAAGTTGGTCCGTCCGTCAAGTAAACAGGACAGATAACAGAAGTTGGTCCGTCCGTCAAGTAAACAGGACAGATGACTGAAGTTGGTCAAGTAACCAGGACAGATGACAGAAGTTGGTCCGTCCGTCAAGTAAACAGGACAGATGACAGAAGTTGGTCCGTCCGTCAAGTAAACAGGACAGATGACAGAAGTTGGTCCATCCGTCAAGTAAATAGGACAGATGACAGAAGTTGGTCCGTCCGTCAAGTAAACATGGCAGATGACAGAAGTTGGTCCGTCCGTCAAATAAATAGTCACGAAATTACAACTAATTGAAATCTCTGGATGACATTCTTGTCACATAGAACAACCAACAGTTCTTGCTGTAATTTCCCTTTAGATTCATAATTGTGCTAATTTGATATTCAAGTACAAACCCAATCCATTGAAATGTGCTTGTTCTATTGACAATCACTGACGTGCCTCCGGGCACATGTGTACATGCATGTGTACACACGGATTTGCACGCAACGTTCGTGTCCTGTTGTCCATGTGTCGTGATCCTGTGTACGTCACTTGTAGGATAGCGAGTGCCTTCTTCATGTACCGCCAGGCGGAGCAGCTGACGGACGAGACGAGTCAGGCGCAGCTATTGGTCGACGCGTATGAAGTAAGTACAACGCATTGATCTGTACAAATTAACTCAAGCTCAGCTGTTCAACAGTTTTATACAAAGTATGGCCCAGGTGTTGATTGATTTGTACTCAGTAATAATTCTCAGCTATTCATATCAAGTAAGGATTCAGCTATTGGTCGATTTGTACATACAAAATAAACATATATATATATATATATATATATATATATATATATATATATATATATATATACATATATAATATATATATAAAGTATATAATTATAGTAAATAATATATATATATATATATAGTACATATATTATATACAATATATACAAAATATGTATACATAATCATATATACAAAATACGTATACATAATCATATACTTATATACATTGAATATATAAAATAAAATATTATAATGCCTAATTTCATTAAAGAAATTAATGTAGCATGAATAAAAACTGCATAAAACAATTTATTTGGTCGATAAACCAACAAAACGCGACGAAGGCGCCTGACCTTGTCCAAACGTGTGTCTACAGCTCTACCTGCTGGCCATCCGCATGAACCAGAACGTGCAGTTGGCGGCGAGGCGGCACAGCTTCCCCAGCTTCTGGCACCGTAACTTCGCCCTGGTGTGTGAGCGTCTGCTGCACCTCAACCACGCCCTCGACAAGGTGAACCTGTGCAAACAGAGCATCGCCCACTTCGAGCGTTACCTCGCCATGGAGCCGCATGACAGCGACGCCGACAAGATCAAAGCGGCCATTGAGAGTCTGAAGCCGCGGGTCGACGTCCTCAGGAAGATGGCGCGGGCACAGGAGAAACTCGGTGAAGTCCTGGAGCGCCGGTCAAACACTTAAGTGTCTGAGTGTCTGTGCTTGACCATTGGTTGACATGTTCATGTGTCCTGTGTGTGCTTGACCATAGGTCAAACACTTACACTTAATATGGTGTGTATTATAAATATATGTGTGTGTGTGTATATATATATATATGTGTGTATATATATATATATATATATGTAATATATATATATATATTATATGTATATGTATATATATATATATATATATATATATTCCTAACAGACGCCATATTGGGGAGACTGCTGTTTTTAGGCAGACTGAAGGCGATCTCGTTGATATTAAAATTTGCATATTTTAGTAGACATCCTAGTATCAATAATTTTGCACCAAAAGTAATTTTGGTGGTTTTGAGAGCATTGTTCTTGGAGGTTGTAAACCTCTCTCTCTTTCATAATTATAATGGTGTGGTCTGCTTTAAAGTATGTGTGTAAATGTATACATCCACACTCACATTATGTGATTGACTACAGAACCAGTCATTTATAACATCAACTCGTGACACCGTTCTAGACCATTAGACTTTCAACTTAAAGAACTTGTGTTCGAATCCTACACTGCAATGTCTGACCTTGGACACCTTTTTTTACTCTACCTGACGATACTGCGTTATATCAGAATGTACCTTTTTTCACCTGTTTCCATTAGAACGGTATCATTTCCTGTTGACACTGTTTACTTTGCGTGGTCATAGTTTCCCAGTGATTATGATAAGTGCAGATTGCGGTAATGTTTTTTTTATATTTAACTCTGTTTTCTTAACTATTATTGTACCGTATGTGCCAAAATAGCATAGCATGCCAATCGTTTCTTTTTTTAGTTACAGTGAAGTAGATTAGATACCCCAGACACAGAATACTATATCCATCCCAGAGGATACAATAACACACACCCCAAGGTACATAGATATGTATCCCTAGTTTCATATGTTACTTCCTAGAATACGCAATACGCGCAGTTGCACACTGGGATACGTGGCAGTTACCTAAGTGCAATCTATAGAGAACAATCGTGGAGAATACGTGTATGTTGTGAGCAATTGCTTACCGTCCGTCTGACATTCCGTATGAACCGTAAACCCGATACTGACCCATAAATTACTGTAACCTGTCTTTTGAAACAAAAATAAAGACGTTTCATTTACTCGTTCGTTGGGGTCACAGACTAAGTTTGGCGCTTGTATGTAACTCGTCTAGAAAAACAATTTTATTACATCCACGCACGCCCGTACGTTAGCTATATCACATTTTAGATACCCATCGTCGAATTAACAACGAAACGAGCAAACATGTTATTGTTTGCCCCATGTATATTATTTGTTCGTTTTCTTCTTGAAACAGAACAGACAGCGATGTATCTAACGGCCTCTCTTCTATCAGCGTCCACCATAGTGCGATGATGTTATTTTTGTCTGCGCATGCGTTACGATTTACAAGTTGTATGTCTACCAGCTTCGACTTCCTGAACGCACGAACGTGTACGTGTCACACGTACATGTTCCCGACCTTAAGCGATTGCTTTCAGCTTCACCAGGTAACCTATTCATATTCGTTCGACAACGTTTGTACGTAATCCAACGAAGACAATGTACTCATAAAGCTGTACTTAATTTTCAAATATGATCATAAATGTCAATCATAAGTCAACGCCGCATATCTTTTTAAGTTTTATTTCATAAAGAAGTTAAATTAAAAGCCAATTTAATGAAAACGTCAGTCAAATGTATTGTAAATGTAATTATCAACGTTTATAGCGACACTCCAACGTTCTCCAAGTCCACTTGCCATACTTTGAAACCGTTTTAGGCAAGTCGAAGCCGTCGCCAACTAGTGACTAAGCGAGCAACCATCTTCTGTCGTGAATCGTTATTTGCCCAAGTTGGGTTGTATCACTCGCGCCCTCGACATTTGCCCAAGTTTGGTAGTAGGGGGTATCCCTCGCACCCGGGCCGCACACAGGGTGCATCGAAAGGCGCGGGCACATTCTTGGGAGTCGGCGCTTGCAGGAACTGTGGTTTGTTTGGCCGTCGGCGCGGTGCAGGGAGCAGTGACGGCCTCACGTCGCAGCGCTGTCCTACAGGACACCGCTATGTCGGCCGGCAGCTGAGACGTGTCCGTGTCGAACCGACCTCGACCAAGACGTCGCGTCACTTGCGAAACACCCGACCGACCACCAGTGGTAGCGACACCCGAAGTAACATAGGGCGCTGATAGGCAGGATTGTTATTATAGAGAATATAAAGAAAAAACCAGTTATGTCGTATAGCCGAATTAAAAAGAAATGTCATTAGCATAATTAGAGAGGCGCGGATAGTGTAGTGGTTAGCACGTCTGCCTGGCACGCCGGCGGCGTGGGTTCAATGCTGGTCACTGCAAGCATGGTTAAAATATGGCTCTCAATACCGAGGACTGTGTATCTCTCTAACATAGCTATAGGAGAATTCCACCCCGTCTCAATTTAAGATGTAAAAGAACCACTGAGGGCGACAAGCACCAAGACAATTATTCAGAGGGCGCCTGTAGGCCTACTAACAGAAAGTCAGTCAACACAATGTTGACGAACAGAACTGCTGCAAACTACGGATGAGTGCGCGGTTTGGACTTGGAGGGCCATGTTCACCCGTACTTGCGACAGACACGACACTTGTAAGGAGACGAATATAGAAACGAACTTTGTCCCAATTAAATGCCAGATATAATTCAAATAGTACTCTGTATAAACACGACAGGTAAGTAAGTTGCAAAACCAGTATGAGGAGACATTAGGATTGTCATCATCTTTCTCGCCGAGTTATACAAAACCATTCAATATTTATAGGCAGTAATGTGTTTAGTTTACACAGCCTACACCAGACGCTTAGGGACAAAATTTGTGTTTTATTCAGGCAGGTTTTGTGGGCGTGTTTGTTTAGCATAACTAAGCTACTTTACGGAAGTTAGATTTTAAGAAACGATCCTAAAAAATACAACGTTTCCCCGCCTAAGAACAGGTATATATATATAGCGGAGAGGCAATAAGTGGTTTTGCAAGATTGTCATTCAGATATATAATATTATATATATTATATATGTATGTATATATATATTATATATATATATCTGAATGCAGGGGCGTCGATCCGGTTTTAAAAGTGTGGGGGGGGGGACGGGGGACAATTTTATATATACATATATGTATGTATAATATATATGTATATATATATGACTGAAATACACATAACTATTTTTTGTAAATATAAAACATAATTAATTGTTGGTCTGGTACTAATCCTAAACTAAAAAAAGCCCTTTTGTTATGCTATTTACAATAGTTATGTTGGCAACATATATTTGAAGAGGGGCCATGGCCCACCCCAATCACTGAACATTTGGGGGGAGACTTATTTGGACCCAACACTGCTTGCCTGATTCATAGAGTGACAAGATGCAGAGCTTACAGGGGTGCCTGTGTAGGACTTCCCAATCCCACCTTTTGGCAAACAAATTTGTCATCACTAAAATGAGATTCAATTACACAAAGTGCCTAAATCTGCTTGTTCCGCCGTAGGCAATATAAATATCCACCAGGACGACCAGGCTGCAATCAAAGGGGTGACAGGGCAAACGAAAATTAATAATCTATTATGTGCTTGATGGTTAATGCCTATTAATATATCAACACAAGGGTGCAAAATAACAGAGCCCGGCATGATGAATATTTACTGGACTAAGAGCAAGGTGCGGGCTGCGGCCCACCAAGCAATTTATCTAGTTATTTTCCACTAGGTAGTCGGAAGTTTAGTTCTTATTATTAATTTTACTACTAGAACGATGTAGGGTTTTTAAGAGAGGGGAGTGATCAGTCTCGCTATATATGCCTATAAATTTGTTTTATGAACATAAAAGTATGAGGACATTTCCTTTGCTGACCCCCTCAGGCCGCGGGGTGGTCAGCGTCCCCTTTGTCCCCCACTGATCGACGCCCATGGTGTGCCTGTGTAGAACTTCCCAATCCAACATGTTGGCAAATACATTTTTTATCACTCATATGGGAATAAGTTGCACAAAGTGCAGGAATCCGCCGCTTCTGCGGTCGGCGATAAGCATAAATTTCATCATTTAAAATGTGCTTGATGGCTAGAGCCTATTAATAACATCAACACAATGTTGCAAACTGATAGAGCTCGGCAGCGGCTTACATTTTTCCGATAGTTATAAACTTTCCGATTGGCCTTTCTGCGTATGCACGACAAATTTAAAATCATCAATGTGCAGCGAAATAACAAAGCATTTATCGTATAAATGCCACGGGCTGTTCGATAACTCTCCTGTGATGACTACTGTGAAGAGTTGTCTACATTTTCGTTCAATACATTAAAATATTACGTTTGTTTAAATAACTACCACGGATTATGGCAACAGCAAAACATGCCTCAAAACCTGTTTGCCTCGTGTTAATTTGCGATAAATAACTTTGCTGTACTTCATATCGCGAGTTTATTGTCTAGGTAGTCCTATGTAGCGGCTTTTAAGAGAGAGGCGTGTTGAGTCAGGCTATATGCCTCGCAATTTTTCTGAAATAAAAAGTGGGGGGGACAATTCCTATGCTGTCCCCCCACCCTGAAAAGTGGGGGGGGGACGCGTCCCCCCGTCCCCACCGATCGACGCCCGTGTCTGAATGACAATCTTGCAAAACCACTTATTGCCTCTCCGCTCTAGATTGCCCGCCTCTTACTATGTATTAATACTTTATGTCACCGGTCCATGCTTTGTTTAATAATTCGCAGGGGTCATATTATATGCATACACCCACTCATTCACTCACACTCACACTCACACTCACACTCACACTCACACTCACACTCACACTCACACTCACACTCACACTCACACTCACACTCACACTCACACTCACACTCACACTCACACTCACACTCACACGCACACTCACACTCACACTCACACTCACACTCACACTCACACTCACACGCACACTCACACTCACACGCACACTCACACTCACACTCACACTCACACGCACACTCACACGCACACTCACACGCACACGCACACACACACACGGCTGTCGTGTATGGTTCATGATTGTAAAAGTACATATCTATGAGTATAAATGAAGAGTAACGGATATATATATATATATATATATATATATATATATATATATATATATATATAACACGCGCGTGTATACGTGTGCGGGCGCTTTATTCTTCATTCCACTGATGTTCTAGTAAGAATAACGTCCGTCGAGAAAGAAAAGCGGCAATGAAACTTTGGTAGGAAATGATGCCTCCATGTAGTTAATAACTTCTTTTGTGATTAAATTCTCGAAAACCGAGGGAGACGCGGATAGAGTAGTGGTTAGCACATCCGCCTGGCACGCCGACGGCCTGGGCTCAATACTCGGTCACGCGGGCATGGTGTAGGTGGTGGGTGTCCCTCGTGAATCGGAGAATCATATTAATGTCGGCCCCGTTTCAATTTGGGACGTAAAAGAACCACCGAGGACGACAAGCACCCTGGCAGTGACCACCTCTAGTCCCAGCGTAGAGAGGTCGGCTTGGCGTAACTGTTCTGTTCATTACTTCAATAAGACCTCATGTGATCATAACGTGGTAACCACAATATTATACAGACTAGTGAGTCAACAGAACCCTGCCGAGTGCTGGAAACAACTAGAACTATAGACACGCAGAGTTATAAAGGAAAGCGAATTGTAAGCTTAATATTTTAATATGATCTAGCATTACATCTAGGGACAAATTCGGAGGGTCGTGAGGACGACCCAGGCGGAAGGTCGTGAGGACGACCCAGGCGGAGGGTCGTGAGGACGACCCAGGCGGAAGGTCGTGAGGACGGCTCAGGCGGAGAGTCATGAGGACGACCCATGCGAAGGGTCGTGAGGACGGCCCAGGCAGAGGGTCGTGAGAACGACCCAGGCGGAGGGTCGTGGGAACGACCCAGGCGGAGGGTCGTGAGGACGACCCAGGGGAGGGTCGTGAGGACGACACAGGCCGAGAGTCGTGAGGACGACCCAGGCGGAGGGTCGTGAGGACGACCCAGGCGGAGGGTCGTGAGGACGACCCAGGCGGAGGGTCGTGAGGACGACACAGGCCGAGGGTCGTGAGGACGACCCAGGCCGAGGGTCGTGAGGACGACCCAGGCGGAGGGTCGTGAGGACGACCCAGGCGGAGGGTCGTGAGGACGACACAGGCCGAGGGTCGTGAGGACGACACAGGCCGAGGGTCGTGAGGACGACCCAGGCGGAAGGTCGTGAGGACGACCCATGCGAAGGGTCGTGAGGACGACCCAGGCGGAAGGTCGTGAGGACGACCCAGGCGAAGGGTCGTGAACGCGCCATATAACAACCCTGGAACGTGTCCTGACGTCATGTCGTATGAGTGTGGAGAATATGTCAACTAAATGTGGGCGCAAGACACACGAGAATAAAAGGAACAGATTGTTGTTGACCTGACTACGGGACAGCGATATTTTAGTATATTCCCGGGTGTCTTGTTCTGGCGTCCATCCCCTAGTCCTGCCCCTTAATCCTGCCCGCGTGTCGTGTCTCCGTTGTAATACCCCTATGTTCAATCCCCAATTGTTGTTTATGTTTAACAGTACACGAAAGCTTTTATGATCCTTGAATAAAGGCTGTCCATAGTATCACTGTCTACACACACGCACGCACGCACGCACGCACGCAAGCACGCACGCACGCACGTACCCATACATGTGCGCGCACGCACGCATGCGCAGGTTTATAGTCCAAATCAAGTATTAATCGTCATTTACTGTTGTATTTTTGGATATTGTGAAAAACAGCAGAAGACTGGTAAACTCACATGCATATATTTATTCACACGCTTTATACAAAAATAATTTATGGCCATTATATACAACTACATTGCAGTCGTTTGACATTCGTCATGCACTACCAAAGCAAATAAATACTACCTCGTTTTCCTAACATGAATATAAGATATTTACACAATAAGTCGTGTCATGGCATTTGCTATTTCTAGAGCGTATTAAATGACATGAAAACAGGTTTGATCGTAATTATAACACTTCTCACTCGTGACCTCAGATGATGGTATTTAAGAGTGATTGCAACGTACGACATGTCGACCGTTCATAAAATACATGACCCGTAATTTACACATTCCTCAGTATTTAGTTCGTGGGTCCCTCGGCGAAGGAGTCTTGCAATAGTATGACTCATCTGTCAAAATGCTATTTACTATCATAATCCTGTGCGTGTATGTGCGTGCGTGTGCGTGCGTGCGTGTGTGTATGCGCACGTGTGTGTATGCGTGCGTGTGTGCGTGTGTGTGTCTGTGCGTGTGTGTACGCGCTCATGTTTGTTTATTTGCGTGAATGATTTTGTTTGTACATAATGTGTCTGCGTATATTTCGAGCGCTTGTTTGTTTTCACTTATATTTGCGTAAATTGTGTGTGCCTTCATGTGTTTGCGTGATTGTGTGTGTAAGTGTGGATGTATGCGTGCGTGCGTGCGTGCTTGCGTGCGTGAGCGAGTGAGTGCATGCGTGAGCGAGTGAGTGCGTGTGCGCTCATACACGTGCCTATTTGTGTGTGTGTGTGTGTGTGTGTGTGTGTGTGTGTGTGTGTGTGTGTGTGTGTGTGTGTGTGTGTGTGTGTGTGTGTGTGTGTAATACGCGAGCTTTTCTCACTGTAAATTGACGTTTGCATATACATGTGTACACATACACGGTATCACCTTTAGCGAGAGATCATTGTTTGTGCGCGGAATGTCTCAGTACAAATATTGTTAGCCGCAGTGTGCTAACAAAGTCCGCTCTACGTCACCCAATCGACGACAGTACTACATACACGCATACATACATACACACATACATATGTATATACATACATACAAACGTACGTACATACATACATACATACATATGTACGTACGTACGTACGTACGTACGTACGTACGTACGTACGTACATATATACGTACGTTCATACACACGTACATATATACATACGTACGTACAAACATACGCATGTACATATATACGTACGTACGTACGTATACATACACATACACATACACACACACACACACACACACACACACACATACACATACATACATACATACATACATACGTACGTAAGTATGCACATACCTATGGGTATATGCACATTTATACGAACATACATACATACACATTCTTGCATACATACACACACGCAAATGTGTGCATTATTATTATGCATATACACATGTGCATAACTGTATACATTCATGTTTACGCGCACATCCACGCGCACACACATGTGCGCGCGCACGCACGCACGCACACAAACACACACACACACACACACAATGCGCAAGCACTACAGATGTCTGCCCTATGATACGTGATGTTTCAAGCATCATCATAATCAGACATGACATATAACCTTCGATGATCTTGACGGTAAATATAAAGTTATCCTAAGCAGGCTAACGTTATACTGACTTGACGAATGACGCGGAGTGAAAGTTTCTCACTATGACATCCTAAATTATAGCAGACGGTGTAATTGCATAGTTAGTACTGATTCGACAGTGACAACGTCAACGTCACAGTTTGCATATAAAGAGAGTTTGTCCACGTTGACAATGAGGACATTCTGAAGATGAAGGTCGTACCCGTTGTCTCTGCGTTGAACCCGAGACAGTCTGTACTATTTACACTTTGATGAGATCAAACGTCTCCACACCAAGACGACGTCTGTGGTCCGTGTCCGACACGTGTCGAGAGTGACAGTGTCCCGTCGCTGTCACCGACCATCACAATCGCTCCCCGTGTCCATGTCCAACATGAACTTGTGCAGTCGACATTTCGCCAACATTCTGTCTGCTTCTGCGAGATTCTGCACCACCTGCGCCTCTGCACGTAGTCGCGTTCGTAGACACCGACATACCACTGCTCGTTCGCGATCCGGGCAGACAGCATCCGGTGGCAGCGTCGGACACTTCATACTCAGCCCGCGCAGAGAGATAACTCCAATCTGCAACACTGTCATCCTTATCTGCCACGGCTAGTGGTCGGTAGAGAGGCCAGCCAATGACGTAGACGCCGTGGACATCGGGCGTGGCCGCCGCCGATCGCGTAGTTCCATCATCCGATAAGTGTCGATGTTCGTCAATGAACACGTAATATCGAATTCCTCCCGATATAGGATCTCGACAACACCGGCGCGTTGGAGAGTCGCCAGTCCACTGATTAGAACCGTGTGCCATGAGAGCGCCTCGCCGCTTCGTCGTCTTCCTCGCTGCTTGGCGGTTTTCCTCGCGGCCTTCCTCGCTACTTCGTGACCTCAACCGTTACGGAACTCCTCGCTCTCTCGAGCGGACAGATTTCGCCGTCTAGGAGAGGAGATGCTTACAGAAGTTGAGCACGAGCGGCGACTGTCGACAGCAGCCGCGGTAGATGCGGAAGTCGGCGACGATCTTGCCGCACAGATAGCACTCGGAGTAGACCTTATCGCTGTCCCCG
Source organism: Oasisia sp. SBJ-2009 (assembly GCA_964017155.1). Classification (NCBI taxonomy): domain Eukaryota; kingdom Metazoa; phylum Annelida; class Polychaeta; order Sabellida; family Siboglinidae; genus Oasisia; species Oasisia sp. SBJ-2009. The sequence goes on along the minus strand of OZ024856.1, from coordinate 3,236,803 downwards.
CACACCCCGGGCCGCCGAGACATCGCCCGCCGCGAGAAGGACGAGCGCCGGCTGCCGTGGTGGGAGGGCGCTGCCCACGCCGTCGACACGACCAACACAAGCAACACGACCCAACACCAGCTCCATCGCGCCATCTGAAACACACGAGCACACGTCACTACACACGACACTACAAGTGTGGCACGTCGACACAAGACAAACACACGACACGACTGTCGCGTGATTACAAAAGTGTGACACGTTAATACAAGACAAACACACGACTGGCGCGTCACTACAAGTATGACACGTCGACACAAGACAAACACGTCAATATATGGATGATATTTAATTGCATGGCCAACACGTCACTACAACACTATACGTCTTTATGAGACTAATACATTATGACAAGAGTAACGCGATATGAATAACACGTTATTACAACACCAAAACGTCACTACAAGACTAGCAAGTAAATACAAGACTACTACTTCATTACAAGACGAACACGTCATATTATATATAAATACCACACAACACCAATTTCGTCTAGCTATTTGTAACACGCAATCACTGCGTCATCTGCAATAATTATACAGTCTCTGATATAATAAATACGCTTTTTATTTTTAAAATGTTTAAAATCACGAATTAAATTAACTAGTAAACCACACGGAAACAATTAGTATAACAAATCAGTAGCAGTATTATTATTTATAAACTTTCCCATGATTGTCTTATTTTTGATGTTTCCAACCACGATATTGCATGAAGCAAATACTAATTTTAAGTTAACTTCGCTTGGTAGATTAGATGCCAACTGTGGAAGAACCCAATGACTAGGAAGAAGCGAATGAACCTCACTGCCTAAGAACAGACAGGCTTACAATGCGCCACGCTTATCGTATGTAGATTATTACTATCATGATCTTATTTAATTGCACGACCACGTCTAAGTTGCCAGGAAATGCCAACACCTAGTAACACAGCATGCGAGTGTCAAGTGCTTCTATATAGGAATCTCTAGAATGTAACGGCCAAATAGCAGTCGTCGGTATACAACATAACTGTGTCTTGTGCCGACTGACACTGACTCCTACAGCTAGACGGCGACAGACATCGCCGTCTCTTGCCCCCCCCCCCCCCCCGAGTAGACCGAGCCACAACATTGGTGGCAGCACGGGTCTTGGTTTATTCAACTAACCAAACAAACAAACTAACAAACAAACAAACAAACAAACAAACAAATAAACAACAAACAGACAAACGAGCACACAAGAAACACAGCAACTAAATACCAAACGAGCCAACCATAAGGAGGTACCGGTGCATGAAATGCAAAAGGGTTCGGTGCAGCAGGAGATTTGTGCCTGTGGCGATCAGAATGTTGAATCAGTGATCTTGATGTCCACGGATTCGTTTTTGTTGTTGATACATTTTGCATTTCACGTTTCTTAATTTACATATTTTAGATACGGTCATGAGTTGTATGACGAGCAAAGCACGAAACGGGTGTCATCATCGGATACGATGGACAGCAGAGAGAGGGGGGAGAGGGGGAGAGAGAGAGAGAGACAGACAGACAGACACACAGACAGACAGACAAACAGAGAGAGAGAGAGAGAGAGAGAGAGAGAGAGAGAGAGAGAGAGAGAGAGAGAGAGAGAGAGAGAAAGAGAGGTAAGTGTCCTTCTTAGGACAATAACTTGAATTGAAACGAATTGAACCAACCAAACAAACAAGCAAACAAAACACAACTAAATACCGGACCAATCAACCAACAAACCATCCACCCAAAATACAAACAAACAGGTAACAACACATAACAAAGACACCAACTAACAAACCATCCAACCTGTGTTAAATGGTGTGCGGTGGAAATAGTTCGGTTGAATTTAGACTGTAAAAAACGCTTCGGAATCGAGCAGACAACTACCTAGGCCTACTTCTAGTAGAGAATTTTGCTCTGAATAGAATGGTTTGCGTAAAAAAACATTGACATTCTGCGGCTATGGACTACGCAGAGGTATCTCGCATGTCGGCTACGTCGTAATTAGATGTGTATTTGTTGTGAGTGAGGGGGTCGTACTCTAGGCTTATGCGAGTTAATCGACTACATTAATATCGACTCCGCAGAGAGACTTGTGTCTCCTAGCAACGTCTCTCATCCTCCGGTCTCGTGTGTAGAGAGAGACCAGTGACACACCCAACGCAACTAACAAACGCAAACAGGACCTGAACACTGGTGCTTTTGGCTTAACGAAAGTCCATTCTCGCCTTCAACGGTGTCGTTATTGTCTTATAATCTTGTTTCTCTTCGAGATTCATTATTTATCTGCCCGTGCGCGCTCAGTGTATTATTTCCAGACGAGAATCGCACCAGTCTTCGTTGTTTGTGGAAAACAAAGACATTCTAAATAACATCGTATATAACAAACACCACAATAATGTGTGGTTAACAAAGACAGCAACGTAAGCAAGCACCACAAAGATAATGCTACACATGGGGAAATATCTCACAATAACGGAACACACGGATAATACTGTGAACAGCGAATATAAACACTGTGGTAGTTAGAATGAAACTAGGAAAAGGACAAGGTAGGAAAGAGGACAGGCACCATGGTAAATAACTTTCACATTGTCATTTTCGGCTGGCATGGTGTAATCATTGTTCCTGAGCCGCAGATGGTGATCAGTTCAGGCCAAGATGGCCGCCCGTTGTACTCGCGAGAATATCTTTCAATTACGCCGGATTATATCGCATGAATCAGCGCGTGGTTCAAATGTGAGTTTGTGTTGATTTCGTGCAGTCAATGTGACAGACAAGTGCATGGTGCCTGATTAACACGGTCACTAATGGTCATTGTTCGGACGTTGCAAGCGCAAGTCCGGCGGAGACGTCACCGGTCTCCGCGCGTTCATTACTCCCGCTCTACGGAGGTGATAGATGGTGCAATAAATGTCGACGAGCAACAGACGACGATTACATCTGTGCAAAGCTGGAAAAGTCGGACACGAACACATATCACAAAGTTCGTCAAGGTGCCATTGCATTATGGCTTCGGTATATATAAATAATCCGACATTTAACACGAACAGGGATGAATATTTGCAGAAATGACCTCTTATGAAGAGAACGTAACCAATTGCTTTCGCATTAAACACGGTTTGGTCTGTTACTGTATTTTAATATTATAAAATTGGTGTTATGAATAATCAATATCAATAACTAAAATTATACTATATTCTTCAATTAAAGACACTTCCAACTTGCGCTTAAGTCTCTACACAGTTTGTTATTTTCTAATTGTGGCTGTTAATTGTATTTATCTCAAAAAACAACTATTCGTGGAGACGAGAATAAACGCGCGTCAAACAGACGGAATCACGACCTTTGGAGGTAACATATGTCACTACCTCGTGTCCCATTGGTTCACGTGCTCAGCAATGTCATTGAGCGGTCAGGTCGCCCCGACCCGATGAAGCTGACATTGTAGGGACATTCCGAAGAAAGGTACGGCTCACTCATAATTAGTTAAGATCCGCAAACAGAGATCTATTTATTGTCCTATACACGATTGTCGTAAACAATGAATTAGTACAGTGAGTTTCATTTAAGGGTGTATTTAAAATGTCATATGTATATACGTACGCCCGTACGTACGTATATACATATGTACGTACGTGCGCGCGTGCGTGCGTGCGTACATACATACATACGTACATACATACGTACAAGCATACGCACATACTTACAAACACACACACACACACACACACACACACACACACACACACACACACACACACACACACACACACACACACACACATATATATATATATATATATATATATATATATATATATATATATAACATACTCTATACATACGCACATACATACATGCACTATATTAGTGTAACAAATTTAATTCAGAAAAAAATATACTAGCACAGTATATAAGTTGAATTAACAATTGAGATAGAACCTGAAATAGAAAATACATCGTTATATAATAACTCCAGTAAAACCACTTGTATCACATATATTAATATACTTGTTATTCTTCTCAGTAATGTTTATGTAACTGACTAACAATAACCACGCTGTACTTTGAAGTAACCTGACCCATAAGTGGCGGCTCCACTTATAACACTTTCATTTAGCCAAGTACTACTAACCGCAATTTTAACTGTCACAGTGTCTGTTTACTGATGACAAGCGGACTTAACATGGCAACATCACACAAGTACATTGAGGTCGTTCAAAAATGAGATCTGAATAAATCCATAATGTATACGACATTTCCATAGTTTCGTAATTGACAATTAAATAATTTCAAAAAGACAACGGGGTATTTCAAATATGCCAACTGAATTCTTACGATATACTTCAGTTAACATTCCATTTGTGCGGATGCGGAAAATCAATCATGGAGCAAATCGAGTAGCAACATATGCTACATAATACCCAAAAGTATACCGCTTCCGAATATGTTAAACATCGGTTTGCTTTCATGCGATTTTTATAGCAATCGCAACCGCATATACAGAAGCATATAAAATACACATTATTGATTGAAATATATCCTTTAAAACTACATGCATTGGGGACGGTTATTAAATTTTTAGAGCGATCCATAGACGGTTACCGAAGTATAATCCAGTATTGTCCCTTTGACATAATCAAAGAAATCCTAATTTTGTTAAAGACAATTATCTTAACAGTTTCACACGCTATCTTTTAGGACTAGACTGGTTAAAGCTAATTATCACTATTGCAGCAATGTTACGTGCAATTTTGTAAACTGGGATGGTGAGACCTTGAGAAGAAACAAAAGGCTATCCTCGTCCTAGTGTACACAAACTTACAAAGATGTCTATGGTCACTCCACTGGACCACCGACTGTCTAAGACCTGCAGACAGACCCACTCGGTCAACGCGCCTTGTTAAGGAAATACTGAAAGACCGACACCGAGGAATGTAGAAACGCCTTAGACTCGAATCAGTTGGAACACTTCGGAGGCACAACCGCTGAAGGTGACAGGAGAGACGGGGGAGGTATTGCCATGGTCCTGGGGAGGTAGGCGAAGATCCAGATAGGATAGCGATGCTGGGGAGACAGGAAGGAAGAGTAAACCCACAGCGGATGAACCTCGCGGGCTGAGAGAGATGGGTAGAGCTTGGTGTGGACTGTGTAGGCAGCCGTCGTGGACCGTCGGCTAGGGCTAGGTGCATCGCATCAACAATGGGACATCGGTGGCTATGGCTGATGTCAAGCGTAGATATGTCATGTCCGCTGCTTACAGCTCTGGACAGTTACTCGAGTTTCAAATGAATAGTGTAAACACTATTACAAGGACTGAAGAGTACCACTTCATGTAAATGTTTCTATGTTATCTCTGCCTAGTAGGCGACGTATTACAAAGGAAAGCAACAAGGTAAGTTCTTGTGTAGCGCAATATCCAATCCATTGGAGAACACAACGGCCTCCCCACTTTAATCTTTTTACACGTTTACGTCATACATAATTACGTTACTTAACGTTGTCATCTCCACGATTATCATTTGCCTAGCTACATGACTGTATATGACAAATAGTCTACACGTGTAAACGCATGTACGTACACGCGCACCCGCAAAAACACGCACACGGGTATACCAATTTATGCACTTAGTTATCTGTGGTGTTGGAAATTGTTTTCCGTTTAACAATAAGGTCAAATGAAATGCTTCAGCAGTCTGTCCTACAACTGGGGTAACTACACGCGACATGCAGTGCCTGTGTATCGCCATCCACGCGGTTATACGTGCACGTCGGCAGCGATGTGCCCCTACTCAACCGCTCTGACGGCGTGACATGCGGGGCGGGCACGGCACGTGGACAGAGCCCGGCGTGTCGCCGGTCCCAGGAACCCCCAACCCCGTAGCTACGGCTCCAACAGCAACGCACCCTAGTAGGCAGTGAATGCCGACAGGTGTTACACGACGAATGAAGGGGTGAACCCCGACTGGTGGTGAACCCCGACTGCAGGAGACACTGCACCCCGCCTGGTAGTGAACACAGGGTGTTGTGCCACCCTATTAGAGAGCACCTGACAAATTGTGCTCACCGCCAGATATTGCACCCCATTAGGTAGTGCACCCCAACGGGTACCTTGGCAGATAGAGCGCTTTGGAAGGTAGCATCCCGACGCAGAGAACTGCCGACTGGGAATATCGTGTTCGTGATCCTGGTCATAATTGTTTTCACTATAGTAATACCAACTACTCGCTGCGGACAGAAAATGATGACTTGAAACGTCGCTTCTTTCTGTGGCGCATCACATCAGGTAAATCAATTTCAGATTACGCACGGGTGTAAACGATAACCAAGCACCAAGCACCATGCACCAAGCCCTATGCACTAATCATTATGTCGTTGAGAAGTTATTATAGAAAGAGCAAGTGTCCGTGCTTTTAAACAAACAGTCTATATCGGTGTAACATCGGTTCCAATGCGTGAGTGAATCGAAACTTCGTCCCGCAGTTATTTTCATTTATAAATCCATAGTCTGTCCCAAACAGGTTTCTTACTAACACTCCTATATTTACAAAACTTATAATCGTAGTCACTTCACCATAACCGATTCACTTTGGCATTCAGTATCGGTATTCATTAATACATTGTGTTTGATCAGATCGCTAGACGATATACAAATTACGCGATTAAAACCGCCAACGTCATTTCTACAATTAACTCAATTTCACACGCTGTCGCCGACTTCAAACGTATCTAACGATCACATCTACCGAACAATGCTTACCGTTTTCGTTATGCAGTCTGATGTAGCTTTCGTAAAATCGTCCTGATTACAACGCTCCTCTATAAACCAATCACTCGCACGTCGCATAAATCTCAGTGTGGCCATACGTCGACGAGTTATCTCTCTTTATAGGCGCGAGCCGCATGCCGCGGGCAGCCTCCAGAGAGGCCGTGCCGCGGCGACGGCTACACACGCCCCTCACTCGCGCCAATGTCGAGCTCACCTACGTTTAGCCTCCGACTCATCCATGACCGGGACATCGTTGCAACATCGCTATAAAAGTGTATTACGTCGTTGTCTAAGTGTACCGATAGATTGATGAATAAACAGTGGTCGATCTAATGTAGTTCGTGTCAAGCAGACAACCATGAATTGATTGCAGTAGGCATACATACATGCATAGTTGCATAGTTGCATACATACGTACACGCACGCACGCACGCACGCACGCACACACGCACACACAAACAAACACACACACTCTCACACACGCGCACACACACACACACACACACACACACACACACACACACACACACACACCCACACACACACACACACACACACACACACACACAAACACACACACACACACACACACACACACACACACACACACACACACACACACACATACATACATACATACATACATACATACATACATAAGTATACATAAAACACAAAGATCGTAATAATGAATCAATAATTCTATTCTGTTCTAATCTATTCAACGGAGGTCTTAAAATAGAGTATCGTTTATTTCTAATTCTCAACTCTGAGTGAATGAAGTTTCGTGAATGAAGTTGACGTTTTTGTGAACCTCAAAGGCAGTGTAGTAGAAGACTCCCGAAAATTCTGTGACGTCACTCAAGAGAACGTAGACTGCGATTTATTTGTATATAGCGCAGTTTCAATAAAATGTTCAAAGCGCTGCACAAAGTCTAAATTTGACGTTAAAACGGCATGGCACGGCAAGAGGAAACTAGCTAAAATATAAAACAAATTAAGTACAAAAGTCATCAAAGTAACTAGAGAGGCGCATATAAGGCAGTGGTTAGCCTAGCACACCGGCAGCCCGGTTGCAATGCCCGGTCACGGCAGTCTTGGTATATTTAGTATTAAAACCTGGCTCTCAACATTGGGGACAGTGTATCCGACGTGAATCGGAGAATCATGTTAATGTCAGTCCAGTTTTCATTTGGGACGTAAAACAACGAATGAGGACGACAAGCACCCTGGCAGTGACCACCCTGACAGTGACCATGGCAGTGACCACCCTCGGTGCCAGCATAGAAAGGTTGGCTTGGCGTAAATGTTCTGAAAAAGACTGACTTAGTTCAATTGAGATCTCGTAAGATCACAACGTTGTAGGTCTATAGACTAGTTTAGTTAAAACCTGGCCGTGTGCTGGAAACAATTAGAACTAGAATGTCAAAAAAGGTCAGGTTAAACATGTGTGTCTTTAGAGACTTCCTGAACATCGATAGAGTTCTGCTGCATTTGTCCGCATAGATACATGTCAAATTCCACATTCTAGATCTAACGCCGGAACTGACCAAACCATTGAAAGAAATTCCTATGTTTGCTACACACCACAAAAATAATTACTCTGCAACATCCATGCTAATCGGGGGTCAAGAGGATATACTTAGAAATTGGAAAGTGCGGAACATTATTTGCATTATAGTAGTCCAATCACATTAGTCCACCGAGAGTTGCTTCGACCCGGGTAATCACTGGTGAACGGACGGAGCTTGTTCCAAGTCAACAAACCATCCACTTCATTTGATATCGCTGCTACACGAACCTATTCTCAGTGCTCGGCAGACTTCCGCACGCTGTGTGCTGTCGACGCCCTAGACACAATGTTTGCTGGTGGTCGTGGCAAAGATCCAAACATTTGTCTCAGAGGATATAGGAAGATCGCTCGAGGAAGATGTAAAGAAAGGCGTTGCATTGTTCAGTGTTGAAGACTATTACATCAGAGAGTGGGGATCAACATTTGGTTGACAGTATAGGGGATTACTTAAAGTAGATTACATGAAATGCTAAATAATCACTGACATAAGAGATGGCGTCCATATTGCAGAACCAGTACTAAGACAAACTGCATGTTTGTTTCTATGTCATTGCAGAATACCGCTAGGTCAAACAGATGTTCTTGTTTCAAGACACTCTCCCTGGCAATCACCGTTATAGAGTTTTTAAATTTACTTGAAAATACTCACCTGGCCAAGTTCAAAGTGGTACGGTTAAGTTGAAAAACCCTATCGATTTCAAAACCTCTGACGGTAAAACATATATGT
>OZ024856.1:3212700-3222700 GCA_964017155.1 Oasisia sp. SBJ-2009 | reverse complement strand
AAGCTCTGCTCGTGGTTTGCCGCTTTGCGTCGAGGCTTTTGCCTTTGCCGTCGAGCAAGGTCCCGTAAGTTAAACACTTTCTTCAGCTCTGCTGACACGGCCGTCGCCAAGTCGCGGTCGGTGGGTCGGTGGTCACTAGGCCAATGGTCACTGGGTCAGCATGATCACTGGCGCACTGGAGAGACTGTATACGTCATCAAGACCATTCGGTCTAAAAACACGCGAGACCAGATGTTTATGTTGTTTTCACAAGGAACTTCAGTGAGCAGAGCTTTCCGGGCGAATGTCAACCAACTACTCGGCGAGAAAAGTGCTAATGAGTGGCGAGTGCAGTAGAAAGAGAATGTGACCTCGGGGTCATATGACCGCGTTAAATATGACCTCGGGGTCGTGTGACCCTCTTAGATGTTCATGTTGACGTGTGTGGCGAAACGTCAGCTGTTTTTAGCGATCACACACAACACGCGCCCCGAACACGCGGCCGAAACACGTCGAACACGAACACACGCGCACGCGCACGCGCACACGCACACGCACACGCACACGCACACGCACACGCACACGCACACGCACACGCACACGCACACGCACACGCACACGCACACGCACACGCACACGCACACGCACACGCACACGCACACGCACACGCACACGCACACGCACACGCACACGCACACGCACACGCACACGCACACGCACACGCACACGCACACGCACACGCACACGCACACGCACACGCACACGCACACGCACACGCACACGCACACGCACACGCACACGCACACGCACACGCACACGCACACGCACACGCACACGCACACGCACACGCACACGCACACGCACACGCACACGCACACGCACACGCACACGCACACGCACACGCACACGCACACGCACACGCACACGCACACGCACACGCACACGCACACGCACACGCACACGCACACGCACACGCACACGCACACGCACACGCACACGCACACGCACACGCACACGCACACGCACACGCACACGCACACGCACACGCACACGCACACGCACACGCACACGCACACGCACACGCACACGCACACGCACACGCACACGCACACGCACACGCACACGCACACGCACACGCACACGCACACGCACACGCACACGCACACGCACACGCACACGCACACGCACACGCACACGCACACGCACACGCACACGCACACGCACACGCACACGCACACGCACACGCACACGCACACGCACACGCACACGCACACGCACACGCACACGCACACGCACACGCACACGCACACGCACACGCACACGAGAGCTCTCTCTCTCTCTCTCTCTCGACAATGGAAGTGTGTCTGCACCACAGAGTTAGATCTCTATCTTCTATTTATATCTATGGTCTGCACCAGAATTATCACGGGCCATGCGACCACGAATGTAGTTTTATTGTAAATATTTAAAAGTATTTTCATTAATGTCCCAAATAAATAACCCAGATTTCCCCTAGTTGGGAAATTTGTGGTGGCGCAACGGAGGTTCCAATTCGGCAGCAAACGCCGACAGCTCGTGCCAAGTGCGTGACATGGTCGGTGCACCTTTCGAGTGCAGAACCGGCCTTGAAAACTGCTTGACGCGAACTGCGTTACAGCTGCCAAAGTCATTTGTCGACTAAAACAAAGCGTGTAGGATTGGCCCGCTGGAACAGCGGAAAAGTGGTTTCATTCGCATGCGGGAGTTGAGCGCGATGTTCAGGCGCCAACAACAGTGGTCCGTGCAAGTGATCCCAACCACAGAGGGGACGACGCAGGTTTTCGGCAAAGCAATCATTCTGTCTTTGAAGTCTGCGTCTGTTTTGAGCGCCACATCACAGCTCACAGAAGAAGATCGTCTTTGGCAGTCGCGAAAGGTCCATTCAGGCCACGTGTCCAACACACGGAAGCAGAACATTCGTGATAAGTTCCAAAATGCCGGATGTTTTGAAACGACGGAGCACTACAGTGTTTGAGACTGGATCATTCAAAGAGATGTCCATGATCTTGCGGGGCAGCGAATATTTCGAGTGTTTCACCCAACGTCCACGTCTCACAGCCACACGGCAGGAGACGGCTCTGCAACAGCATAGTGGCAAACAGTAGGCTAAACACAGTTGGTGCGAGGACAAAACCTTATCTAATCTCAGTGGACACTAGGAAGGGCCTGGCACAAAACAATTTACCACTATCACAGCCATAATGCCGTGGTGAAAGGGTGTAATTGTGCCGATGATCTTTGGTGGACACCCCAGCTTGGAGAGAATGGACCACAGGCCCAGGCGGATGACGACTGCCAGTCGCCGAGCCTGTTTATAAAAACCTTCCTGCTTCTGTCTGAGAACGCTGGCAACTATTCTCGACGAATCAATCCTGGTGCTGCTTTCTCGGCTGTACAGGTGTAACTTTGCCAGGTTGAAGACGGTGTAACTTTGCCAGGTTGAAGACGGCGTCCCGCAAGGTGGCACAATCGTCCTTCTGTTGACAAGTTTATAAGCTGCTCTCCTAGTTTGGTCAATAGAGCTTCACTTGCCCCACGCAGACACACCCAAGCACATACCCAAACTTACACACACATCGCAGACACATAAGCACACACAATTACACACACGCACACACATACTCACACGCACACACGCACACACACACGCACACGCACACGCACACGCAAACGCAAACGCAAACGCACACGCACACGCACACGCACACAATACGTACATACACACGCACACTCACAGGCACACACACACACACGCACGCACACACACACGCATACACGCACACACGCACACACGCACGCACACACACACACACACACACACACACACACACACACGCACAATACTCTTTCTATGTTCAACATAAAATAACGTGTAGATATAGGTGTTTATATATATATATATATATATATATATATATATATATATGTACGTATAATATATATATATATATATATATATATATATATATATTAAATACGTATATATTATATACGTATATATATATAATATATATAATATATATATATATATATATATATATATTATTATTATTTGATACATATCAAATAAAATAAATGGAGCGTAACATACTGATTATTATAACATTTTATGTTGAACCTGATGTAGCTGGTCGGCTCCTAATTGAAAATTGCGTGTGCGTGTGCGTGTGCGTGTGCGTGTGCGTGTGCGTGTGCGTGTGCGTGTGCGTGTGCGTGTGCGTGTGCGTGTGCGTGTGCGTGTGCGTGTGCGTGTGCGTGTGCGTGTGCGTGTGCGTGTGCGTGTGCGTGTGCGTGTGCGTGTGCGTGTGCGTGTGCGTGTGCGTGTGCGTGTGCGTGTGCGTGTGCGTGTGCGTGTGCGTGTGCGTGTGCGTGTGCGTGTGCGTGTGCGTGTGCGTGTGCGTGTGCGTGTGCGTGTGCGTGTGCGTGTGCGTGTGCGTGTGCGTGTGCGTGTGCGTGTGCGTGTGCGTGTGCGTGTGCGTGTGCGTGTGCGTGTGCGTGTGCGTGTGCGTGTGCGTGTGCGTGTGCGTGTGCGTGTGCGTGTGCGTGTGCGTGTGCGTGTGCGTGTGCGTGTGCGTGTGCGTGTGCGTGTGCGTGTGCGTGTGCGTGTGCGTGTGCGTGTGCGTGTGCGTGTGCGTGTGCGTGTGCGTGTGCGTGTGCGTGTGCGTGTGCGTGTGCGTGTGCGTGTGCGTGTGCGTGTGCGTGTGCGTGTGCGTGTGCGTGTGCGTGATCCTAATTGCGGGGGTAATCTGGCCATTTTGCACTGATTAGCAAATAGTGAGGTGACCCTATTCTCGGTACGAATGTCCCATTCTTTACCGCGTAAATTATTCGGGACTGACCCTAGCTGCGAGGTGTCCCGATCACCGAGTTCACCCACTGTACAGCACTTAGTAGTAGTACGTAGTGCGCGTAGACCGACAGGCGGGCGTAGATCGACTTCACGCTGGGTGGGATGTTATCTCTGCCGCCCACCGCCGTCACGATACGTCGCCCACCATTAGAGATGAAGGCGAAACTGCTTCATTTCGGGCTCGTTTAGTGTAGTCACTCACGAGCGACGTACGTCAGCACTCCCTCACAATATCGGCACGAGTGAAGACCACAGACGTCACTTGTGATACGGCCGGCATCTCTCGCTACAGGCCCATGCTGGTTATTGGCTTCGGCGCAGATCATTCTATCGACGTGAGTATCATAGGTTTTTCTTTACAGAAAAGATAGAGCGCAATGGCTCAGGGGTAGAGCTTCGGACTCTCCACTACGAGAACCCGAGTTCAAATCCTGTGCTGCGGTGTTAAAACCTTGGACATGTTTTTTCACTCTACATTGCGCCTGTTCACTCATCTGCATAAATGAGAATCTGACTATAGACAGTGGTGGATATGTGTACGAGCAGCCTTCGCGCATTAATTGTAGCATATGGCTGGATGCTTCACAGAGAAGCCGAGATGGTGGCTGAGTGAACAGGTCCGTCAGGGAAGTAAAGTGTAAAGCGCTTTGAACGGTCCTGAGGACTGGCTACTGCTATATAAGAACTTGCCTTTACCTTTGCCTTTTTTAAGTATTGGAATTATTTTACTGACTTTATGCTGGACGATAGCAATGCACGTCGTTACATTCGTGAATATGTGGCAATGACATGTTCGTTTAAAGAGTTTATATACAATATTTATGGCATACGGCTAAAACTGTATTTAAACACCATCAAATCATGGGTGTTTAAAACTACGGTTTAAATCTACACATAAAATTGACCACAAGAGGGATTAATAAATAATTTATTGTAGAAAAAACATTATAAAACAAAATCCTAGTTTTTATAAATGAATTTCTACATAGTAAAATTAAATGAATCGAAAAAGCACATTAAAGATTATCGTAATACTAAACACCAGGCTAAATTATATTAAATAAAGGTATTTAAATAAAACAGCGAAGATAAATAAAACCAACCATAATTAAAACTGTACGTATGAGTATTACAAATATTAATTGAGGATGTATTAATTTAAGAATAGTAATGTCTTCAAGAATGTTGCGATATATAAAACCATAGTGTAAAAATCGATCAAATGATATAATACGCGTTCAAATAAAAAACGATATTGAACACTAATCACAAAATGGTATTATAGGAAAGATATAAATGTATGAACAATTTCGTAAATAGAACCCTAGTGTGCTGTGAACTGGATTCTCGTTCAAAGCACAACGTCATTAGGGTAGTTAGTATAGCAGTTAGGAACACGGCCCGTTGTTCTTTCAACGTTACTAGATCTACAAGCAGTGTACTAACAGTAAAGTGTGTCCCACTTGTTTATTTCGTTGCGCCTCTGCTCAGACTATAGACAAGAACACCGCGGTAGATGTTGAGGACGAGACACGTAAGGGAGAAGACACCATGGAAGACGATGTTGTGTTTAGTTTTTACTTGTTTGTTAGTCAGATCAGGATCTAGTCAGAGAACAACTCTGTGTGTGTGTGTGCGTGTGTGTGTGTGTGTGTGTGTGTGTGTGTGTGTGTGTGTGTGTGTGTGTGGTGGGGTGGTGCGTGCGTGCGTGCGTGCGTGCGTGTATGTGTTTGCGTATGTGCGTGTGTGTGTGTATGTGCGCATGCGTGTATATATGGGTGTGTGCGTGCATATGTATGCGCGCGTATATGTGTGGGTATGGGTGTATGTGCGTACGTGTGCGCGCGCGTGTGCGTGCGTAGTGCGTAAGGCGTACGTGTTTGTACGTGTGCGTGTGCATGACGCTTATGGTGTGGGTGTGGTGTACGTGCGTGCGTCACCTATGGAGTAATCGGTGACGTGGGGCTGGTGGGGTGGTGCGTGCGTGCGTGTATGTGTTTGCGTATGTGCGTGCGTGTGTGTATGTGCGCATGCGTGTATATATGGGTGTGTGCGTGCATCTGTATGCGCGCGTATATGTGTGGGTATGGGTGTATATGCGTACGTGTGCGCGCGCGTGTGCGTGCGTAGTGCGTAAGCCGTACGTGTTTGTACGTGTGCGTGTGCATGACGCTTATGATGTGGGTGTGGTGTACGTGCGTGCGTGCGTCACCTATGCAGTAATCGGTGACATCATACCCAGAGTGACACAAGCAGATGGCGCCATTAGTCGAATGTTGAAATCGAACTTACACCGTCGGAGTGGTGAGTGTCGGGCCTCACGTCCACACGCCCCGGGCGGCTGTCGAACACGTATTGTTTGCGACGGCTTATCACGAAAGCGATGTCGACACAGGCCCGAAGACGTGAGCGCGCAGAGGTGCTAATTGTTGCGATGTCAATCAACGGGGCCGCCAAACTTATCCGTCGCCTCCCCGGCATACATCTCACGGCCCACGCCGCGGATGAACAGCTAAAATTGGATTATTCCGCCGAATGACTAGTATGATGATAACCGGCGCCCGCCAGACCTCGGGGTAAGTCGGCGAACGACGACGGGGTGGGTGTCTGGAGAGTACAACGCCAGGGCAGATATCGGTCGGTCGACTACGCGGATTCCCATTCACGCGCCGAGTACAGACAAGATAGGCCGCGTATTTGTTTATTTCGCGAGCGGATCACGTCTCCCTGTATACGTCGTGCTATGCTGTCTACACCGGCTCGCCGAGTAACGGGACAACGGTAATACGAGAAACCGACTTCGCTAAGGCAAGTGACATTGCGTGGTCCGTGCGCGCCCTTTCAAGTTCACATTGACACTCGTGTGCAGCTCGTGCGGGCGACAGTCCAGCTGTTGACACGACTGACTTGGAATTATCGGCGGTCACGCTCGTTACGAATGCCGTATATACGTAATATTTAGAGGGGGCGAATGGGTCAACCGTCGCCCCAACTTACCACGCCTCCAAACTATAATACCCATATAGTGGAGAGGGCTGTACTGTCTTTGAGCCACTTTAAATGTGCTAAAAAATTGAAAATTCCGGGATCGACCGGTGAACATGAGAGCGTAATTACCGGTATATCACAATTTTACATAAATATATATAATATATAAATGAAGCTCGTGGTGCGATTGACTAATGATATTATTGGTGTCTTTACGATTGATAATTACATTGCTGAACGAACGAACGAACGAACGAACGAACGAACGAACGAACGAACGAACGAACGAACGAACGAACGAACGAACGAACGAACGAACGAACGAACGAACGAACGAACGAACGAACGAACGAACGAACGAACGAACGAACGAACGAACGAACGAACGAACGAACGAACGAACGAACGAACGAACGAACGAACGAACGAACGAACGAACGAACGAACGAACGAACGAACGAACGAACGAACGAACGAACGAACGAACGAACGAACGAACGAACGAACGAACGAACGAACGAACGAACGAACGAACAAAGAACGAACAAAGAACGAACAAAGAACGAACGAACTGACGGACGGACGGACGGACTGACGCACGCACGCACGCACGCACGCACGCACGCACGCACGCACGCAAGCGCGCGCGCGGACGGACGGGCGGGCGGACGGACGGACGGACGGACGGACGGGCGGGCGAACCAACCAACGAACCAACGAACCAACGAACCAACGAACCAACGAACCAACGAACCAACGAACCAACGAACCAACGAACCAACGAACCAACGAACCAACGAACCAACGAATCAACGAATCAACGAACATTATATCAAACGATAAGGTGTACACAAAAATCCTTCTATCCCATGTTGTGTCCATTGTAATATCTCTCAATATATATGCAAATATCCACGTGTTGCACGCACGGGACAATGTCTTAACACTGCTGAACGTAAATAAACAAACCGGTCAACAAGTCAATGTCCATCACCTTACAACACAATCAGCTAGCCGTCCCAGTCAGCTACGGTAAGAGGTTCCGTGTTCTGCTGCAGTAGAAAGGCAGGTCGATATCAGTTTATTGAAGCTTGTTTGTACTCTATAGTCTCTTGTAGTTCGTTCGGTGCAGTCAGAACAACTATAATAAGAACTGTACCAGTTAACCATGACTGATACTGCTCCATAAGCGTTAGTTGTCACAGATGCTATAGTGCGTGTAGCCATAGGTGTCGATCGGTGGGGAACGAGGGGGACGCGTTCCCCACTTTTCAACCTGAGGAAACAGCATAGGAAATATTCCCCCACCTTTTCAGTTCAGAAAAACAAAGTTGCGGGCATATAGCGACACTGATCATTCCCCTCTCTCAAAAGCCCCCACATAGGTCTAGTAGTAAAATGGAAAAAAACCCTCAGATACAAAGTCCCGACTACCCAGTGGGAAATCACTAGAGACATTGCTTGGTCGGCCGCAGCGCGCAACTTGTTCTTAATCCAGTAAATATTCATCGCGTGGGGCTCTATCATTTTGCACCCTTGTGTTGATATATTAATTATTAGAATTAGCACCAGACCAACAATAAATTATGTTTAATATTTACAAATAAATATGTGTTTCAAGTCATAAATGTACACACATATATATATATATATATATATATATATATATATATATATATATATATATATATATATATATATATATATACACACACACACACACATATATATATATATATATATATATATATATATATATATATATATATATATATATATATATATATATATACATTGATCCCCCACTTTTAAAACCGGATCGACGCCCCTGCGTGTAGTGCTATAAATGATAAACACATTTAACTTTACGTTTAAACTGGGTGCATTGATCTCCAATGTTGGGACAATGTTACGTTGTTTTTGGTGACAACCATTCAAGTTTCAACTTCCATTGCTAATAGCATTTCATAATTGTTCCGAGGACATTTTCAGCAATATCCATACCCTCTAATCTTCTGTTTATCTAAAGATATTGCACATCATGAATCGAAAACTAAGACCCCTATGCAATCAATGTGTACATTACAACGTACGTATGTGCATGTTTATTCAGTTATCCCGTTCCCGGGTACGGGAATCTTTCTAGTAGCACTAATAATAATAATAATATAGTAAGTATAAGGGCCAACATAACCATGCATTTAAAGGAAGAGCCACAGTGAACAGCAAGGCATTATAACTGATAAAATGTAAAGTGTAACTCAGCATCTGACTCGAAGAGAATACGAAAACCCAATACACGAGCCGACATATGCGTGTATGTGTCGACCAAAAGAAGAATTCTACTCATCACTGCCGATAATTCAATCCGTCACATATGTGTCTGTGTAGTTACCGCCACATTAAGAACACATTCTGAGTAAACAACTGGCGTAATACTGCGTATCGTAATTGAAAATAGTTACTTTACACAACCTCTGTTGTGTATTTAGATCCAGGTGGTTACCATTTATTTTCCTGTAAGAAGTTTACACGGGTAATGTTACACGTGGTTATCGGGAAGATTCCTCGTCTCACAGCCCTGTGTTTCGTTGCAGATGGCGTGGTGTTGCTTCCGGTGTCGTCTGCTGCTTCTGTTCACGGCCGTCACGGTCGTGTGTTCACTTCCGGTTCACAACAACCGCCGACCCTCACGGACTTCCGCCTCGCTACCCAACGCATGCGCACGCAATGTCGACACTTTCAATGACTGCTACCTCTGTGGACGAATAGTGGCCGATACCAGAATATTTAGAGGCTGCTGCCTTCAAGTAGAGTTAGTGCTAAATTTTTGTGGTAGACTCATGAACTGATGATACTTCTAGCTATCGTTGATGTTTAGGTAAATTCCTTATTTTTTATTAAACTGGGTGGAAGATATTACAATACGTGCTAGTTTGCAATAACAGTGCGTTTGTTGAATTGCTATGAAACCGCGCGAACAACCCAGAAATAAATGTCGACATCGAGCATGGATGTTACTGGATTTCCTGCTGGTCGAGTCGAGTCGGTCGGTCGGTCGGTCGGTCGGTCGGTCGGTCGGTCGGTCGGTCGGTCGGTCGGTCGGTCGGTCGGTCGGTCGGTCGGTCGGTCGGTCGGTCGGTC
>OZ024856.1:3205200-3207700 GCA_964017155.1 Oasisia sp. SBJ-2009 | reverse complement strand
ATTTACTAAAACAAAACTTGTGCAGTGCAGTGCAGTGCCGTGCCGTGCCGTGCCGTGCCGTGCCGTGCCGTGCCGTGCCGTGCCGTGCCGTGCCGTGCCGTGCCGTGCCGTGCCGTGCCGTGCCGTGCCGTGCCGTGCCGTGCCGTGCCGTGCCGTGCCGTGCCGTGCCGTGCCGTGCCGTGCCGTGCCGTGCCGTGCCGTGCCGTGCCGTGCCGTGCCGTGCCGTGCCGTGCCGTGCCGTGCCGTGCCGTGCCGTGCCGTGCCGTGCCGGGCCGTGCCGTGCCGTGCCGTGCAGTGCAGTGCAGTGCAGTGCAGTGCAGTGCAGTGCAGTGCAGTGCAGTGCAGTGCAGTGCAGTGCAGTGCAGTGCAGTGCAGTGCAGTGCAGTGCAGTGCAGTGCAGTGCAGTGCAGTGCAGTGCAGTGCAGTGCAGTGCAGTGCAGTGCAGTGCAGTGCAGTGCAGTGCAGTGCAGTGCAGTGCAGTGCAGTGCAGTGCAGTGCAAAACAAATAAGATTAGATAGATGACGTCACGCTTTCCGTCTCTTCCAATGTGGATGTTCGCCGAATTAGGAATACTGGTCTAGTTTACGAAGCTCGATATACCCATATATTCTGACCAACGAAGTGCTAGCATTTATAATAATATGTTCTCATGTGACTACACCATTCTACACATATAAGTTGTTTTATTTGTATTGTTTTATGTTTACATTCGCAGTCTCATGCCATTGCCAGTACAGATGTTTACAAAGTAAATTATCGTTCAATATTGCTCTCTCGTTGTAGCTTGTAAGACGGCATGTCCGCATGGTACATGATGTTGCATTAGTATTGTTGCTAATGCATGCAACAGTGTCACTCAGCTTATGAATCGCCGGATATGTGGGAAAGCAACAAATAACTCGGTGTATTCACATGCATGACAATAACACCTAACAACCTAACAGTTCATAACCGACTTTACATATAGATGCTTATTGGTGAAGTAACTGGCAATGGAGAGGATGCCAGTGTCGGGAATATGGGATATGTTTTTTAGAATCTTCAAATTTTACATCGGATTATGAATTAACTACCGATGTGGAAAAACTGTATTGTTGTTGTAGTTTGTATAAATATATTTAGTTCTTCCATTAATATGCAAACAATAGCCAATCGCAATATATTACTTGATACTGAAAGTAATTCACTTGTAATACTCATAAAATTACTAGTTTCACGAGTCATACTCAGTGCGTATGTTTCGTATTTTGCGCATAAATAAATTACCATTTCACATATTTATTATAATAAATTATATATATATATATATAATATATATATATATATATATATATATTATAGTTTAATTTCTTTTTCAATGCACCTATCGTGCAAATGTTTTGTGCTAGGTTGGTGTAATTATTAAATAAAGGGCAGAAAGTCAGTTTTGGACCATTACAAATGTAGGCCCTATCTCAACGTGTGTGTCCATGGAACATTTTCAACTCCGCAATGAAACGAAACTCCCTGTAGTAAAACATCACATCAGCGTATGCATTCAACTACTGCAATTACCACTGTGTGTGTGTGTGTGTGTGTGTGTGCGTGCGTGCGTGCGTGCGTGCGTGCGTGCGTGGTTGCGTGCCCATTTCACCGTCGTCGGAAGCAATGCATAATTACTACATATGGACATATAAACACGAAGCTTAAACATACGCCATACTGTACAATTGGCTGTACCCAATGGCGTGCATGTGGGGGTACTCTATCAAATAAAAAACCGCATTCAAATTCCGTGGCCCCTGTGACAAGTGTAGGCGGGAGGCACCGAACAGTGTCTACGTATGTAAATGCACCGACCCCTCCCTCGGGGTTCTGCAATAATTGGAAGTTTGAAACGGGGCCTTTGGCGACCACCTAGCTAGGTGCAATACCCCCTCGCGCCGAGCTAGTGCGAATACATGTGTGGGTCCCTATATTTATCACACGCCGCAAGCGACGGACTGATAGCTCTCGATATAGTTCCAGTTCTATTTCCGTCGCTAATTTACCGAAACTCAGCACTCTCTCGTGAATCGGCTTCTGTTCAATGAAGTTCATTAGTGGCATCGCTTATAAACTCAACGGTATCGTTTTCTCGACCAAGTAGCCGTGATTAAGTCATACAAGTTGAGCGCCCGCGGGTGCTGACTCCCCCACGGTAGACCCAGCCTGCTGGCCACAGGCCCTCCGTGCGTCTGTCACTAGACGGTCTTGCCGGCGACGAAAATAGTATTCACGTGCGACACGTAGTGTTCGCACTGAGTTCGGGAAGTGAACTTCCTTAACACATTTGACCGCCTGAACTCGACTCGCGATCGGCGTTGATAGGGAAAGAATTTGTGCTGAACAAACTGTACTCGTCACGGCGACGATGAGAATTCACACGTATCCAGAGTTGCAATTAGTTCGAACAAGGAAATCGCAACGCCACTTGCCACCAACGATAAATTCATTTATTTCATCAAGATAAGCAAACGT